>SCLG01000349.1:0-12824 GCA_004367875.1 Oikopleura albicans | reverse complement strand
CGGTTAACTGCAAATAAGCGTGAAAGTGTCAAAGTGGCGGTTAACGGAAAATAACGTTCTTGACCAATGAGAATTGGACAATTTGGGAAAAAACAAAGGATGAGTCATAATTTCAAATTTAAAAATTATCATGATATTAAAATTTTTAAATTAAAATACTTGAATTAAATAAATTGAAATAAAATTTTTTAACAAGTTTTAATTTGAAAAATAATTAAAAACCGGAAGTTGAAACTAAATTTTAAAAATTTTCGAAAATCTGTGAAATTAACAATTAAAAAAAAAACTTCTTTTTTATAGAACGTCATGACGTCAGTATAGTATTTTTGAGGCATGGCTGTTATTAACAAAGGGTATGTACGGAAGAAAAAAAAAGTTTTATTTTTGAACTAACCTAACAAAGTAAATAATTTGACGAAAACTTTGTACAAAAAAGGCATTGTTCATTAAAATAAGTTTGTAAAATTGATCACTCAAGCTCAATATTTCACCAAAATTACCAAACGTTTATGAAAAATTCCCATATATGTGAAAATTCCAAATGGCGGTTAACTGCAAACTGGCGGTTAACTGCGCAGGGCGTAGGCGTGATCGCTGGAAAATAGTGGGACCCCTAACTGGCGGTTAACTGCAAAAGTGGCGGTTAAGAGGGTGGCGGTTAACTGCGCACCCTGTGTAATATAAATTTTTCAGTTAAATTATGTCAGAGGCCTAGAATTTTGAAAATCAACAAGGTCGTTAAATTTTATTTTTAAAACATGGTATAACAGGTGAATGCCAGATACAGATATATGGCGAAATAATTTTGGACAAAATGACTAATCAAATAACCAGGGCGTAGGCGTAAAAATGACAGAATACTACACTTCTGCAAGATAATTTTATGAAAGATAACTGCTCGCACAACATGCGCGAGTGGCATAGTTCAAAAAATATAATTGAAAAAATGCTTCGTTAAAATAGCACATTGTTTTTGATCGCCGCTGTATTTCTGATGTCGTAAAATTAAGCTTTGTTTTCTGGTAAGCTCAAAAAGGCACCGAAAAATCACTTGTCATGCGAAAAGCAGCAGCGCTGACAAGGTACGCGCTGCATTTATTATTTGTTTGCTGACATATTAGCTGCATGATCGATTCCATACCGAAATTTGGTTACTGGAGTACTTTTCGTGTGCGAAGTTGGGTGAATAAGTGAAACATTAGAACACTGGCTAAAGAAAATGAAACATTAGAGCGTACGCGTGGTATATTACAGAAGTCCGTTTGAGGAGCGCAGTGCGTAGGCGATGAACTATTTGGGCCATATTCATCGCCTACGGTTTTATGTTTCCTTTCTGTCCTTTTTGGGCTAATGTCTAATTTCCATCTTGCACAATCTGAAAATCAAAAAAAAAGCCGAAAACGGAAAAGGCTGAAAAGGCCGAAATTCGTAATGTGTTCTGATTTAAGGTTTCTCCGTTTTCAGTTAATATAACAATTTCATGTTTCTCTTTTTTCTAATTTCTACATTTTCAGATTGTGCCCATTCTGGCACGGCTCGACTCGACATAATTGGCTCTTTTTGAGCTCGGCTCGGCTTTTTACCCTTAATTTTTTAAAACCGAGCCCTGCATAATTAATTTCTAGTTGTTTTTCGAATTGCACGTCAAAGTAAAATTGAGTACGTTTCAAGTTGCATTTTTTGTTCTATTTTATCCTAATATTAAAATCAATGACTCGGTTTGACATCAACAATCATTGAGTTAAATCAATTTTTTGATTATTTATTCTTAGTCCTAGTTTTGACGAAAAACATGTAGTGATCAGTCGGACGGCGTACATGCATCATAAATGTTTATCTCAAAACGTTCGAATCAAATACTTGTTCTGTTTCTTTCTTTTCTTTTTCTGTTTTAAAATCAGAAATAGCCAAGATTTGTCCAAAAAAGCGTAATCGCTAATTTTAATTACAAATTCGTCGGTATGTTTTTGGTTCGAACGGTACGTCACTGACTTTTGCAGTTGGTCGATCTTTTTGAACGTAGGGCTTTAGAAAAATCGACTTTAGTCTTTTTGGTCTTTGGGCTTATTACAATTTTAAAAACATTTTATGGTACCTAAACTTTTTGAGTTTATAAATTATACATGTAGTGTATTTTATAACGTCAAAACGTTTTGGCACCATAACATGTTGTCAAATATGTTAACAAATCGAACAACCAAAAATACGAAATTAGATGCTTCTAAAGCTTTATGTTCCAAAACATTTTTACTATATATGACCCTCATATTTTTATGTTTTATATGTACTTCACCCCCTGCGCCGTTATCGGGTCAAAATTTTGAGGAAAAATTTTGACCCGATAACGGCGCAGGGCGTAGGTGGAATGTCTGGAAAATTTTGATCGCCCTGAGAAATCATACGGACTTCGGGTCCAAGTTAATCTGTTGCGCGCAATTTGCATGAAAACGTGGATTATGTGAGAAAATGCTTGAGACATTTTTGACTCCTATCTCGCATATGCGGTAAGAATGATGAACGAGCAAATGTTAACATCTAGGGTGTCCGCGGTATTTAGAGAAAAGTTCGTTTATTAATTCGACTCCATTTTAGCTCGCTCAATATTAACTTCGTAACAAATGACACGTACTGTACTCATATCTAAGAAATGATCACCCAAAGGATCACTGAAAATCGATACGAGTTCAGTGACCACAAAATAAAGAAAGTGTATCGCTTTTGGGCTGGGGTTATAATTGAAAGTCACTTTTTATACACATGTACCATAATTTTGTGGTGTCATAGAAATGCTTGAAAATGAGTGTGATGAGTTCTAAGAACAAATGGTTTAGCAGAATCATATTGGTACTTTTGCACTTTGAGTATATATAAAATATGTTAAAAATTTTTATGGTGCGTGAGTTTTTTGTGTTTATAAATTAAAATGTATATGCCAACTGTATATACACTGTAATTTAGACAGTATATATTTATAAACATCTAACGTTTAGGCACCATAAAACTTTTCAAAACATTTTAAACAAACCGAAAGTCCAAAAGTACCAATATGATTCTGTAAACCATAAGCGCATGTAAAAAATATACGTTTTCGTTCTAGTACATTTCTGATATTCCGGGTCACTTACAGGGGTCGGCACATTCGATGTTTTTTCCTACCCGACCCGACCCGGAAACCGCGGGTAAAACACGGGTTTTTGAGTCGGGTCACAGACCCGAGCTAAATTCGAGCTCGGACTCCGGGTCGGGTCACAGACCCGACTAAAAACTCGGGTCTCGAAATTCGGGTNAAAATTGAGTACGTTTCAAGTTGCATTTTTTGTTCTATTTTATCCTAATATTAAAATCAATGACTCGGTTTGACATCAACAATCATTGAGTTAAATCAATTTTTTGATTATTTATTCTTAGTCCTAGTTTTGACGAAAAACATGTAGTGATCAGTCGGACGGCTTACATGCATCATAAATGTTTATCTCAAAACGTTCGAATCAAATACTTGTTCTGTTTCTTTCTTTTCTTTTTTTGTTTTAAAATCAAAAATAGCCCAGATTTTTCCAAAAAAGCGCAATCGCTAATTTTAATTACAAATTCGGGGGTATGTTTTGGGTTCGAACGGTACGTCACTGATTTTGGCGCACATATGGGGTTAGTCGATGTTTTTGAACGTACGGCTTTAGAGGAATCGACTTTAGTCTTTTTCGTCTTTGGGTTTGCTGAAATATTAAAAACACGTTATGGTGCCTAAACGTTTGTCTATAAATTATAGTATACACCGGGTGCGCAGTTATGGGGCGTCCAGTTATCGGGCGGGTTTGTGCTGTTATCGGGCACCCTTTGCTGTTATCGGGCGGGTTTTTCCATATTTTTGGATATATGGATATATATTTGGATATATATTTTTCCATATTTTGGTATATGGCTAAATTACCCGCTCATGCTGTTATCGGGCTTTTTTTTTTTGCATATTTTTTACCTTATTCCGATTCCGCCCTGAGCAATTATCAGGCGACCGATTAAGGTTTTTGTCGCGAAACCCACCCGATAACGGTGCACCCGGTGTACTTTATAAAGTCAAAATCTTTTGGCACCATAAAATGCTGTCAAATATGTTAACAAACCCAATGACCAAAAATACGAAATTCGATGCTTCTAAAGCCTTATTGTTTATAAACATTTCATTTCATATCTGACTCTCGTATTTTTATGTTTTATATGCACTAGTTATAAAAATGTAGATATATAGAATTAATAAAATAACTACTACCTGCTTAATTAAGCTTAAGCTTAAGTAACAGGCATTTTCCGCCTACGCACTACCTTTAGCCACTTTAGCGCACTACCTTTAGCCACTTTGTAAACACGGTTCCATGGCGCCCTCTGGTTTAAAAAAACCTCCGCGGGTGAATCACATTGTATATTTATTCGTGGACGAGTTAAGTAATATGAAGTTGAGTTCTCAAAGACCAAGAGCGTCCAAATACATGAAAACCCTAATCTAATTTTTAAAGATGTAACATTTACCCGTTTTCAGGCCATTTTTCATTTTTTTTTCTTTGTTTGGCGATAATAGCATTAACTAGCATGTGCGGCCGCATATGTATCGCTTTATCGGATATACATTTACGTTTTGCATGACGTAACATTCTAAAACCAGCGGTGTCACATTTTATTCAATTTTTAACCCCTTCAGAACACACAAAAAACACTAACTCTTCTTTTAGTCCCGCGACTATTAACGATAGCTGCAGAAAGACAACGCTTCTTCCATCTAACGTTCCAATTGAGCAGCCTTTTGGTAACCTAAAAAAAGAAATTTTAGATTTTATTATTAATAACAAGTTTGACGTCTTGGTGAATTTTTGCCGTTAATTTTAGGACCATCAAAATCTAAAAAAAAATATAATAGATTGGTCATTGTTAGGCCTATTTTACAATTTTACAAAAAAATATGGTAGTCTACTGCAAGCTCGGAAAAATAAACTCCATTGAAATAAAAATTTGCCTTTTTTACAAAATAAGATACACAAGATATGCCTTAAACTTTTGGACCCAATTTTTTCAAAGATAACATTATTTAACTATGCATTGAGACGTTAACCGGCCAAAAACTGTTAACCGGTCAGTGTTTGAAAACTTTAAGTGGCCGGTTAACGGCGCATCTTGTGTATATTATAACGGTATTTACTTTTATAGGAAAACATTGGGTTTTTAAAAATATATCTCCAAATTGGTTAGTGGCCCAACAAGGCCATTTTTTACTACAACGGACATTTTTGCGAAAAGCGTCTCTAATGGGACAATGACTGTTTTATGACTATCTGATTGGTAATCTTAAGCTCGACTGCGCAATTATCAGTCAATGAAAGCTTAATTACATTCGATAGAAAGCTGATTTAGAATCTTAGGCAAAATTCACGCTTTCCAACTCGTATAAATAAAAAATTGTCAAATTAGGGCAAATTCAATAATACAGTCTTATCTTCAATAAGTAAACATTTTATGGCAAAAATTTACCAAAAAAAACGTCACGTCCATCTCATAATGATTAACTGACTAACATGATCACACCCACGTTAATGTGAATAGGATCAATTCTAACTGATTAATTTTCACTGCTAGAATCCGTTTAAATCATTTCTGTTTTTTTTTTCACTCTTTCCCGAGAGATCAACAAACACGTTGACTCTTCCCCTTGTTTCTTTGTAAAAAATTTTCACTTGAAAATTTTCTTTTATTTAAAAAAAAGTTGTGTAAAAGGTTAACATTTTTTCGGAGAAAAGTTCGAAATTTTGGGGCAGTTATGGCTCTACTTGCACTTTTTGTAGAAGGATACCGTAAGTGGACCCGATATTCGAAAGAATATCAAAACGTGTGTTAACCGGAAGTTAAACCGGAAGTGGTAGATTTTTGTCCGGAAATGCCTCAAATTGGCGTTTGAAAAATTTTATAGTCGGATTTTCGAAAAAAAGAAAATTTGAACAATTTTGAATACCACGGGACAGCGTTAAGGTACCATTTAGAAATCACGTGACCTTATAGTCGTTTATCCGAAATCTTTTGGAAAACGAACTATCCCGGTGTTTTGATCCCCCTTAAGGTTCTCCGAGAAAATGAACAATTTTTAACAGCATTAAAAAATCGAAAAAAAAACTGCTTTTCTATTTGTGATCTATGTGATATTTTAATTTCTGTGATAATTTAACTACTCTTCTTTCTGCAATTAAACTTTCAAAAAACAAAAAAAATGTCGAATTTTTTTTATAAACAGATGTTTTAAAGATCGTATTTATCTGTTGGATTCGAAGATATCATTATCAATAAATTATATTAACAAATTACTCATGGTTGTTTGATTAACCCTTATGCTCTCAATTTTAAAACTTGCAAAACTCGACGATCAAAATGCAGTTGAAAATTCAGATGATGGTACGTATATATAAATACAGTATAGTCCTTCACCATTTATCGGATGCTCATTTATCGGACGCTTACTCATTTATCGGACGCTTGTTTGGCCAAAATTGGGTCATTCTAATAAAAAATGACCTCTTTTGTGACGATGCTCATTTATCGGACGCTATTTTCGAGAACCGAAAACGTCCGATAAATGGTTAAGGACTGTTCTTATTCCTTTATCGGACGTTATCGATTTTCGAAAATAGCGTCCGAAAAAGTAATGGGATAATCACTTTTGGACGAAAAAACGGCCGTAATGGGATAAACGATCATAATGGAGCGCCCGTAATGAGAGTAAGGACTGTAGCATATTCTGCACATGTTCCAGCTACCTCGCTCTCACCCTAGCGATTTGTCAAGCCGGTTTTGGAAAGCGAAAGTGACCGGATAAACTCGTATGGGTTATTTAGTAGGTACGAAATACTTAGGGAAACAACAACGCCTAATTAGTTTTTTTTCGTTTTCATAAAGTTTGATTTTCTTATTGATAGTGGTTACTCCCATTTCAAATTCTAATAAAA
This sequence comes from Oikopleura albicans, assembly GCA_004367875.1. NCBI lineage: Eukaryota > Metazoa > Chordata > Appendicularia > Copelata > Oikopleuridae > Oikopleura > Oikopleura albicans. The sequence goes on along the minus strand of SCLG01000349.1, from coordinate 5,847 downwards.
CTTCTAATAAGAACATTTAGAAGTTTCCTAAAGCAGGTGATGCGCCCATTAGGGACTCAAATAAAAGAACTCATGTTACTTATTTTTGTAGCGTATTTTATTCAGTTTCATATAATAATAAAGTTTTATATACAGGGGGAGCGCCAAGTAAGGGTATGTGGGCGTCAAGTAAGGGCAGGTTTCATTTCACGAAAAAATTTCGCTGCCAATTAAAGGCAGATAAGGGTATCCAATTCAAAATTTTTTTTGTATTATATGAATATATTTTTAATAAAATTAGAGAATTAACGTGTCAGCTTAATACCAAAATAAGACAAAATTGGTAAAAGTGACAACGCCAAGTAAGGGTAGGGGCGCCGAGTAAGGGTAGATTTCGAAAAACACGAAACCTACCCTTACTTGGCGCTCGCCCTGTAATAATTATTTTATCAGGTTTACAATATTGAACTGGAAAGACATAGCAATTACAACTATGATTCTGGACACATTTAGAAATAAATGTTTTATACCGTGTGCTGGAGCTATGACTGACGGGCTTTATTCGTAAATTACATGTATTACCATTATGCAGCATAATTTATGCTGCACCGCTCTATTTAAGGCTTAAAGTTTAACCACCATCGTGTCAGTTATAGCGCCAGCACACGGAATATTTTACAATTGTTTTTTTTTACATTTTCATTTAAAAGTTAGTGACATTATACTAACTATAAGTATGAGTATGACAGTTAGGAGTCAAAATTAGAAACACAAATGTAATTTATATTATATTTTTACCCGTTTCGGGGACGCGGACGGTAGTTAGTTACCATTTATAACCTTTAACAAATATGGTCCATAATACCATTTCGTAACGGGACTGTTTCGACGGAAATTAAATAAAATCTGTCAATCTAGATAAGGACCCTGTTGACCATTTATTTCTTATTTTTTATTACAAAAGTTTTTATGTTACATTTTCAAAACCGAAACTCGGGTTGAAACACACAGGATGCGCAGTTATCTTGCGAGCAGTTATCTTGCGAAAGTTGCCGCTGGTACGCTTATCTTGCGACTTTCCAGAAAACTTTTTCTCGGGATTTCCGCCCACACACTGAGCAGCTTTCTTGCGAAAAATATTTTGAACGTTTGTGCAGATATGTTCATAAATATGCTTTATCATTTTAAAATCAGTCATGGTTTAAATTTAATTATAATATTTTCATTATTTTATGCCATAAATTGTCAAATGATTGGTTTACATACTCAACATAAGGTTTGACGAACATAAATAAACTATTGTTTATAATCACGAATAAAATGACTGTGTATAACTGGTACTTATCACACCTAGGGCATCTCGTGATCGAATAATTCTGAATGAAGTCACATTTTTAATAAAACAAGATACTCAATAAAATTTTTTTGAATGCCTTTCGCTTTAACCTTGGCCAAAAGTTATAAAAAAAGTAATACAGTTGTGGATAAGAGAACGTGACAAATTCATTTGAACGTGACACTTTTTGGAAATGGTCGTAATTTACGAAAATGTGACAGTTTTTTTGAAAAATAGTTCACGAAATACTTGGCAAATTTTGTGAGAACCTGACACTTTTGGAGATTTGTTGGCCAGATTAGACTTTTTCAAAATTTAGTAGAGTATGAAATTACAATTTAGAAAAATGGACCATTGTATTCTGCGTCAATTTTTGATCAGGTCATCTTGTTACGACATAAACAAATTTTTAAGATTTCATAGTACAACATATGATGTGAAATAACATGATGTAAAACGTATGATTTATATGATATATAACAAAATTACGAATGGTTGTCCAAAAATCACACGAGAACGTGACAGTTTTGGACAAAAGAATTGTCCCGTTCTCGTATCCGCAACTGTATTCGATAATATAAATTGTCTCTAATCGAACCAAGAAATTTATTTACATCACATAACTCGTTTAATATGTTACCGTCGGATTTTTTTCTAATTTTTCCAAACGCCCTACCATATTATCTTATCACAATTAAATTATGTTAACTATTTTTTGAAGTTTGATGGTGTTAACATAACGGGTTATGTGGTTTATATTGTATAACTAATTCTAACCAAGTCATTTCCAAGTATGCGATTGCTAAAATAAATAACGGCAAAAATATTTTTTATCACATCATTATAATTTTATAAACTTTTTAAGTTTTGTGGGTCACGAATTAAAGATAAGTTAACTCTGGTTTGAAAAAAACAGTAACCTCAAATTAAGCACCCCATGTACGTTAAATTAGTATTTTACTTACATTTTTTTAGAAAAAAACATTAAAACTGCTATAAACTAGTAGGGAATAGTTGTTAAGTTACATTTGGAAAATAATAAACATATACAGTCCTCGTCCCCGAAACGGGTGGTTTTCTTTGACAAAAAAACACCCGTTGCGGGGACATCAGTGATTTCCAACGTTAATAATCGTCATTATTACATATTTTTGATAATTAAAGTGATTGAAATGACTTTCAATTTCACTTAAAGTATAGTCTTCGTCCCAAATAAAACAACTCATTTATATTTTTGGTCGGCTTTTACGCGTAAAAGTAGTTGGTCCATTATTAAATCAATATTACTAAACAGAAAACTATTTATCATGCACTATGTTTTGATATTCAGCTATGTATCAACTTCCACGAGTACTCACCGAATCAATACAAAACATTACAAGCAGCGCGGTGAGTTGTTTGCGTGGCTAAAGGACGCTAGCCAATAGGAGGCGCCTTTAAAAAAGCATGAGCCCATAGGCGCGCTTGTAATTCAGTTACACACGCTCCGCGCCTACGTCGCTGGCGTCTGTAACTGCTTAGTACATTATAAAAGTGTTTATTAAAAAAAGTTCTATTTTTCCTCGTACCATAAAGTGTATTAGAATAAAAAAAGCTTTTTCCCATTTGAGGAAAATTTTATTAAAACTTTATTAAAAAGTTATTAATTACAACGGGAAATAGGATTACAGTGCTCCTTCCCTTAACGGCCATAAAGCCCACATTTTTGAAATCAATAACGGTTAAAATGTTGAGGAAATAAATAATGCTGTTAAAATATTTTGAAATTTGGCCGGTGAAAAATTGAACGTTCATTTTTACACAGGTTTTAAATCATAAAAGTTTTTAATAAAACCTACTCGTCTTTGACCTACCTATACTTCATAATTTCAAACAATCGCGATAAAGAGTAAAGCTCCTACTAGCTTCAAATTTACTAAAAAAGGTGCTCCCATTAAAGGCGCTTCTTTGATATCACACAATTGTGTTAATGGTTAAAGGTTGTACTCTAATAAAGTAACATAGTTATGTTAACTTCATTTTTGATTATTTTAATCAATTTCGTATAAGGAGAATTTGCCATGAAAGTGGTACTCAAATAACGAAATAAAAAAATGCTGCCAATGGCGACAACGCGCAACAAAAAAAAATGATGAGCAATCGATGGAGATCGCTCTTCGAGCACGATGATTGGCCGACCATGGCCAAAGAGATTATTATTTTCTGTCAATGGGCCAACAGCCATATTGAGCACCATTTTCATGGCAAATTCTCTCTATGAATAATTTTATCTGTTTTAAGAACATATATAACTTTGTCGATGATACATTTGGGAAAAAGGATAATTCAACGGTTGAAATATCCTTTTAATATTTTTTGGAATTTCGTGGCATAAAACACAAACTTAAAAATTAATAAATTATTATCAGCGAATAATGAGCGCAAATAATTCAAAATACACCGGGTGCGCAGTTATCGGGCGGGTTTGTGTCCAGTTATCGGGCACCCTGCGCTGTTATCGGGCACCCTGCGCATTGTTCTTGAATATATATGTGTAAAAATGACCACATTTCCTGCTCGTGCTGTTATCGGGCGGTTTTTTTTTTGCATATTTTTACCTTATTCCGCTTCCGCCCTGAGCAGTTATCGGGCGCCCGATTAAGGCTTTTTTGTCGCGAAACCCGCCCGATAACTGGGCACCCGGTGTAGAACAATGTTGATTCACAATAGTGCTAGTGTGCATCTATTAGATTATAATAGTGTCGCTTTTCATAAAGCGTAGTTTACATTTTGAATAAGAATTATTAGAAGGTTTAACAAATAGCAATTTTAAAACATTTTATTAAATTAAACAAATTTTAAGACAATTTTAACACAATTTGAACACATTTTTAAAAACATTTACTAGAGTTTTCTTAACTTTTGCTTACCGTTCAACTAAAATCTATGTGAATATTACTGAACACATAAACTACTGTACAGTTAGGAAATAACTGTTTATATTTTTTACTAATCACCAGTAGCATTTCGTGATCGCTAAAATCTGAATAAAGTAGATACCACATTTTTGATAAAACTTGTTTTCACCAGTGTGTCAAGTCGCAATTTTACATTTAACCACGACAATTTTTGTAATGAAGATGCGGACATTTTTGAAATCAGTAAGGGTTAAAATATCACAATCAAACATTTATGATTATGTAAACTTTTTGACTTGTGAGGGTCACCAATTGAAGGTACGTTTTTAAGGTTTTAAAGCGAAAAACTACGATCACTATTAGTGAGTTAAAGTGGTTACATTTAGAAAATAGTAAACAAGTAATGTTAAAGTAAAGTTCGTATTAATTGAAATATAGGGGCGGGGATTAGGGAAACACTTATGTTTAGTAAGGGACAAATGTACCTAATAAGGTTAGGACTATATAGCGATTTGTTTTGTGTACGTTTTTGTAAAAAATATCATAAATTAATATACAATCCATTGTACTAAACTAATTTACAATCTCCATCAGGACCGCCATTCTCTGATTATATTATAGACTATAATTTATAGTACATTCTCTAAGGCATTAACTGGGCAAATTTTCAGCCTTTGTGCATAAAGTGTAAATAAAAGGTTAAAGAAAATTTCAACAAATTACCCTTTTTCGTCTGAAACAAATCAAAAAGTGTCCAAAAAGTATGTTTTAAAAATCATATTAGGTATATAATTTTTTTTTAGTTTATAAATAATATTTTTGATTCCTATCGATTCCATAATGCCTTAATAGCGTCCCCATACCGTATGGGCCATACGAGACTGAAAACTGCTGATAATTTCACCGGTTTATTTGGAAAACGTTTATCAGATAATGATCTCGAAGGGTTGATTTTTTACGGTGTCTTGTTATCAAACAGGTCAGATCAAGAAAATCAAGATTTAATCTACAGATTTTTTTGTTGCTTCACTTAACCGAAATTGGACAAAAAGAAAAAAAATCCAACGAAAAATCCACAAATTGTTACTACAGTCCCTCACCCAAATAGGTAACAACATGTTGCAACATTGTTCTGAAAATTTTGTTACCTATTTGTCTATTTGTTATCTATATGGGTAGTTGAACTTTGAATAAAAAGTTGTTACCTATTTGTGTAACAACGTCATTTATTACCTATTTGGGTGTTACCTATTTGGATGAGGGACTGTAATGGTTTTCATGGTACTTTCATGATTAAATTTAGCCGGTTACTATTTTACTACCGTGTGGTCCAACAATGAATCAAAGTCAGGGCAAATTTCTGCACGCAGTTTAATATTATTTCAGCATAAAAAGTACGTGCTAAAAATTTCACTGGCTGACTCATTGTTGGCCCACGTAGTACAATTAGGACTCTCTAGATGTGCTTGTTTCACTCGATGTGCGTTTTTTACGAAACTTTTTACATAAATTATGCTAGATCTGCAACTTTTTCGGATCGTTTTTTCGAGGGTATCACACGACTGGTATGCGGTCTCCATTGGTACCAATTTTCGACTGGTACACTTTATCGACTGGTACCCGATTCCACTCGAA
>SCLG01000348.1:163636-185357 GCA_004367875.1 Oikopleura albicans | reverse complement strand
TTTCATACTTTGCTTCCAAGAAATAAGTCATAGATTTTTTTCAAATTAAACCGCTTTTATAGTAATATTTTCGTAGTTAAAAAAATTTGACAATAAAAATGTGTTTGAAGTTTTTCAATTCAAAAACCGAATCTGGAAAGAAAGCAGTGGGCAAAAACTTGTTTCGCATTATCACAAAAGTAGGTTAAAAATGTTCGAAATTTTCAAAGTAAATATTTTGAATCAAATTGCATAAAGAGATTTAATAGATTTTTCGTCGACAAAAACATGAAAAATCAGTCCCTCCTCGCTCAAGTTTAGATGATTTACATTTTACCGACAGAGAAGCCAGTTTCGATTTCGTAACGTCATGTGACCCAGCTGATGTTGAAATTTTGATTTCCGAACTTAATGGAACTGGTTATTATTACAGCCAATACTACATATAAAACTTATCAACATAAAGGGTGCTCTCCAAATAAGGATTAGTTTTATCAAATACGGGTCAGCGGCATTGAATAGGGATAGTTCTTTCTATGAGAAAAACATTATTGGTCAAAATAACGGTCTCTCTTTTTGTCATTGTGTTCCATGAATTTACTTGACCATTTCGTTGTATGCTGAGAGAAAAAAAAAATAGTTAGGTTGTGTACCAAGACGAAAATTACATAAGTTCGCCAATTAAGGGTCATAGCATGCTTAGTGATAATTCTTAGACTTTATCGAATCGGGATTTTTTTTTTGCTCACGAGTAATCGAATTTTCAAAAAATGCAGTTTCAATTCAGCACGTAGCACGCTGAGATTCGTGTGGCCAATCAGCGCGGTTGTGGGTTTCCCATTTTTTCAACAAATTATTGAGAATGTATTTCTTAGATTTTTGAATAAAAAAGTATAAAATATGTTTCGAAATTTGTGTAATATGACCTCGTGACAGTATATGCGTACCTTGTTGGATCAAGCGGCAAAAATCATCCACATGTTGCTTATCTAAGGGGTCGTTGCCGTGACGCAAAAGACACACAAATTGATGGAGTTACAGAAACCGAAGCCTTTGGTATAAGACGCGAACTTGCTACATGCAGCGTTTGTACAATAACCGAAAATATCAAAGAAATAACCGTCGAATCGATGGCTGAACTCAAATTTCTAGGTGTCGCGAGGTTTGTCGCCTGCATTTCAGATAGCAAACGATGTTTGAAGATTACGAAAAATTTCGAATGGCTTAACTGTGCAGAATAAACAACTTCGAAATAAAAATAGACATTAAAAAATTTGATAATTTTAAAAAATAATAATGACTTAAATCGGCCAATACTTAAACCGCTTCACAATACTTATTAGTACCTACCTAATTAATTTAAAAAAATTCCTAGTAGTTTTTTATTTTTTTTTAGTTCTTTATTTTTTTTCGAGCTTATCCACCTTCGCTGTTATCTTATCAAAAATGTTTAAGCTCATCGTTATGTCTAAAATAAAACTATTCGTCTCGCAAAAGTTAAGTTCAAAATTGTGCATGAAGCCCTCCTAGTCCATAAAAGTAGCAGAAGGTGTCCTGATTGGCTAAAATGGAGGACTTATTGGAAGCTAACCAATCAAAACGATGAATAAGTAGGGAAGCAACGTTTTTTTTATTTCGCGTGATGTCGTAAAATTAATATAAAAAGCACTTTCTAATATTTTTTTGTCTGGCGTTTTTTTGTGAACCTCACACATGACATATTTCAGTGAGCATCGGAAAATCTGTCAAAGCACAATATTTATATTAGTGAAGTGCGGCAATGTGTATACGTCGTTTAAAAACAACATGAACAACGTACGATTGATTATCCAGTTGGATTGAACGTTTCATCTTGAACACCGAGTCAGAGACAACTACCGTGTCGAATTCCAATCTAATGAAATTTACGCTTGAAATAAGCACAAGGACCATTTTTGTGATAAGTACCAGCTCGTTGGGCGACCACAAATAGAAAAGAAGCAGCCTGTGTTGACTCACCCATAATACCGCAAAATATTTCGGGCTTTATATACATTTAAAAATTATAATTAACTCCCAGGGGGAAGTGCGTGTATATAGAAACGCAACTTGCTTTTTCGTCGATTTAAGGCATATGGAGGCCCCGTAGGGCAAAACGGGTATTGCTGACCCCCCCCCTCAACTTTTCGAGAAAATTCGATTAACGGTGTTTTTTGCGTAGGTTGGAGATTTCAAACAGCTCTCTAGGGGGCCCTGGTGGCCCAAAAAAATTTCTGAATAGTCAGATTGACGTAGTTTGACGAGCTCTACAACTTGGTTTGACCAGTTTTTTTTTAATTATTGCGAATTATTGTGATTTTTTAAGTGCGTGTTTATATACACACACTTCCCCCTACGGGTTCCCAATAAACTCCTTCCCCTTGAGAGTTAACATTTTTAAAAGGTATTGTTATTTATCTCATCTACGTTAATCAATCTCATTGTCAAAATGCGTTAGTTTTCGTTATAAAAATTTGGAGTTTTTTTTTTGTTCATCAAATTTGACTATAATTCCCGGCACCGCGCTCTTTCGGAGAAAAACCAAGATAAAGTTTTTCGGAGAAAATGCAATAAACAGTTTTTGGCCATACGTTTTCTCACTAGAAGTGTCTCAGGAAAATATTAAAACTTTTTTACCGAGCTAGGTACGACTTTCCAAGGAATTCTTCAAAAAAAAACCTTTTTCTCCAAAATTTTTTTTTGTCAGAGAAACATATTATTCGGAAAGTTATTTCACCGAAAAACCCCGGTGCTCAAATTCTTCACCTTAAAATTTTTTTCGAATTTGATCATTTTTGTTCTCATTTTACTAACTTTCATCAAATTTTATTAATTGTTCAACAAACTGATCTCAAATTTAACAATTGATTTTTAAAAATTGATCGAATAATTTTCGTATTTTATAAAGTTCTATGAAATTTTATCACTTTTTTCATAAATATTTATCACATTGATTATCAAATTGGATTTAGCGTTTCATCTTGAGCGCCCAAGCAAGAGTGATTAAGATAGCACGTCGAATTCCAATCTAATGAAATTTACGCCTGAAATAAGCAAAAAGTCCATTTTTTGTGATAAGTACTTGCTCGTCGGGCGACCTCAAATGAAAAAAAGCTGCCCGTGTTGACTCACGGATATCACCGCTACTGCCTTCTGCAAATGTTTCGGGCATTCTATACATTTAACATTTTTTTCCTTTTTTGGCATTTATTTCACATAGTTTTCATTTTGATTGAAGTGCGGGCATCGTGGACAAGACATTCCAATCAACATAAATTGCGGTTAGGCTCATCTTTACAAGTGTGTTTTTACAAAGATATTGATAGACGTTTGCACCGTCATGCCGTCCATGTGTTAAACTTCATTTGAAATATATTATACTATTTTTCAATCTTTTCGTTTTGTTAAAGATCACATTTTAGTTCAAAAAACTTCTCATAAAATGGCCCGTACCCCTTTTTACCGTTTGTCAGTATATTATTGTTTCTAAATGTTCATTAACTCTGCCAAGAAGCACTTTAAAAGAGCAAAGATTGTCACCCTAATTGCTAAACGATTTTTTAGAATTATTTCGTTTTTTGACATCTATTCTATTCTGTTTGAGTTTCGTTTCCTAATGATGGAGTATTATTTAATCATAATTGATGTGGCCTTATGCGTTTATTTGATATTTTACTTTTAGAATTTTTAATTATTTGCAGAATAGAATATACATGTATATATCATATCATGTAACATATGCCATGTACTATGAGTCATAGTCTATGAGGTTGCTGAGTACTGGCTTACTAAATAAGGGTCGCCTGTGATAAATAAGGGTCTGTAGTGCTAAGTAAGTGTCTCTACTGCTAAATAATGGCCCGTAGTGCTAAATAAGGGTCCGTGGTGATAAATAAGGGTCCGTAGTGCTAAATAAGGGTCCGTAGTGCTAAATAAGGGTCCATGGTGATAAATAAGGGTTCGTAGTGCTAAATAAGGGCCGCTTCTTTCGATAAAAAATGAAATTGCTCCATATAAGGAATGGTATACACCGGGTGCGCAGTTATCGGGCGGGTTTCGCGACAAAAAAGCCTTAACCGGGCGCCCGATAACTGCTCAGGGCGGAAGCGGAATAAGGTAAAAATATGCAAAAAAACCCGCCCGATAACAGCACGAGCGGGAAATGTGGTCATTTATACACATATATATTCAAGAACAATGCGCATGGTGCCCGATAACAGCGCAGGGTGCCCGATAACTGCGCACCCGGTGTATATGATCGGAGACGCTAGGAACTAACAGATTTAAACGGTAATGCTTACAAAACGTTTTTTCGTCATTTTTGGAAAATATATTCAGTCCAACTGAGAAATTAGACTACGGGACTTTTTCAAGTCCGTTTGTCAAATTAATTATTCTTACACCCAGATTTAAATTAACACGAAGAGTTCTAATTTTTGGTTAATCTGAACTTTGAAATGACGCGATTTGCATTGATCATTACATCCTTCGTTACATTTTGCCGTTGAATATGCCGGATGAATATACCGGATGGAGATAAGATCTTGTCATTGCATAATTAGTATTCTTTTTAGAAATATTGAAATGACAAAGTGAAGAGTATTTTCACAATTTTTTCAATGAACCTAAAAAATTTTAACCTAAAAAACTGCCACATGTAAGTTTTAGAAATAAAATTAAACTCATAAGGTCCATTTTTAAAAATGGAAGCGATGAAAATTAAGATTGTAAAAAAAATGATTGCCAAGAATTTTTTATTTAATTTTGCTCTTGTATAAAGTAACCCAAATAAACTCCCTGACTAGTTATCTTAACACCAGTTACTTTAACAATGTCGGGTTATTTTAACACTCTTGGTACAGAAATTTATTGTAATTTCCAGTAATCCTAGCAAACGCTCTAGTTAATTATCTTAACAAAATTCAATAACATTAATTATAACAATTTTTGAGTAAAACAGTTGTTAAAATAACGGGTTAGGTGTTTTGATATACTCTTGAATTAGGACTTTGTAAGAAAACATTGAAGTTAAGCCCTAAAAATCATGCATCAGATAAGTCAAAAAAAAAAATTAATCACGCTAGCCAATCTATGTAAGAAAGAGGCGCAGTGTAACTGTTCGATTATTTTTTTTCCCGTTCGCTTATAACATACATAATAAGCGGACAGTTACGCGTGTCTAGTTTTTACACTTGTCTAGTTTTTCACAAGAAAAGTAAAAGGAGTAAAAAGCGGACAGTTCAAAAAGCAGCAAAGAAAGAACGAAATTGACATTAATTGTTCCAAAATTGCGTCATTCTTCTAAATGAACAGTAATACTAGTTTATTTTGCTTAGCTTGTTTTGTTGTGATTGAACACGACTCAGCCTAATAACCAAAAATATAATTTTACGTCAAAAAAAGAGTCAGGTTCATTAAGGTTGGCTAATCATATTCTAATGCCATCCGAATAAGTAATTTTCCACTTTGACGAGACACATCTGTGGTGAAAATACTAATATGTAGTCAATTCAAATGTGGGTTACATACAGGGTGTACCCCTTTTGCCAAACGACAAAAACATCGGCCAGGAAGTTATCTTTATTTAAGTCGAATAAATGGAACAAATATATTTTAAACATCAATATTGATACGTTAGGTGTAATAAATAATAGCATCATGGCAGATTTCAGAGAAATAGAATTTTTTGAAAAAACAGGAAATTTAACTCCCAGGGGTAAACTGTGATAATTATCACGAGTTTCTCTAAAATGTCGAAAAATTACGGAATTTCCTTTTTATTGAATAACAAGAAATGCGAGAGATGGGTCTACAGGTTTAGCCTCATGAAAATCGGCTGAGAGTTTCTAGAATAGAGCCATTTTCTTCTTTTTTTGCAATGGGGCGACCCTATTGGCCAATATCATTTTAAAATATGCCGACACGGTATACTAGAAACGCGCAGCCGATTTTCATGAGACTAAACCGGTAGTCAAAAAATTTAAGAATACAAACTTGAGAAAAAAAAACTGTTGTCAATTGTAATTTATTTTTAACCCCAAAAAGGGTTACGTAAAAAAGTAAAAAAAAACCTCAAAAAATTGGCATTTTCGGTTCGCTTGTTATAACCCGTTATGTTTACACCATCAAACCTAAAAAACTGTTTACATAACGGAATTTTGTTAACATAACGGGTGGTAACATAACGGGTTATGTGGTCTACGTCATTCTCTATAAATTTTTCTTTGAATCTTACCAATCAAACTTAAATAAATGATAAATAATAAGTATTATATTAATAACATATCATAAAGGGCGAGTATAGAATTTTATAAAGCAGTACCTGGAAGCCACTAAATTTTACAGAGATCAGCTCGCTTAAAAATCTTTCAGCATACATTTTTAGTCAAAAATTTTAACCAACATTGTTATATAAGAAACGGCAGTACCCTGACAAGGTAAAATCATTAGTGTACAGGAGGTNTGATTTCGTGATTGTGATTTCGTGATTGTGATTTCGTGACTATGATTTCGTTATTGTGATTTCGTGATTGTGATTTCAGTATGTGATTTCGTTATTGTGATTTCGTGACTGTGATTTGTTGATTGTAATTTTTAGATACTTATTTTATGATAGAAATTTTGACAATATCATGTTGTGATAGTGATTTTCTGATTGCAATCTTGTGACTGGGTGATTGTGATTTTATAATTCGGCTTATGTAATTGGGATTTTATGATTCAGCTTTCTTTAGTGACATTTTATCCTGTATTACACTCAAGACAGCAATAATTATGCCGACAAAATGTATTTCCAAAAATTATAATCTTTTAAAAGTACCTTTTTTAACGATCACATTTTAGTTAAAAAAAAAACTTCTCATAAAATGGTCCGTACCCTTTTTATCGTTTGTCAGTATATTACTGTTTCTAAATATTCATTAACTCTGCCAAGCAGCACTTTAAAAGAGCAAAGATTGTCACCCTAATTGCTAAACGATTTTTTAGAATTATTTCCCTTTTGGCATCTATTCTTTTCTGTTTCAGTTTCGTTTCCTAATGATGAAGTATTATTTAATCATAATTGATGTGACCTTATGCGTTTATTTGATATTTTATTTTTAGAATTTTTAATATTTACAAAATGGAATATACATGGGCCATGTACTTTGAGGATGCTGAATACTGGCCTGCTGAATATGGGTCGCTTGTGCTAAATAAGGTTCGGTAGTGCTGAATAAGGGTCATTAGTGCTAAATAAAGGCCTGTACTGCTCATTAGGGGTCCGTAGTGCCAAATAAGGCACCGTATTCCTGATTAAGGATACGTAGTGACAAATAAGGGTCGGTTGTGCTATATAAGGGACCGTAGTGCTAAATACGGGCCGATAAGGAAACGATATAGGGCAAACGATAGGAGCTTCTATTGTACGGGAAAAACGGTCATGTAAGCCTCCTTTTTACAGACAAAAAAATGAGAAACAAGTGGACAGTTCAGGACCGCGGTATTGCTTACAAAAAGTTTTTTCGCCATTTTTTGAAAATAAATTCAGTCTAACGGAGAAATTAGACTACAGGACTTGTTCAGGTCCATTTGTCAAATTAATTATTCTTACACCCAGATTTAAATTAACACGAAGAGTTCTAATTTTTGGTTAATCTGAACTTTGAAATGACGCGATTTGCATTGATCATTACATCCTTCGTTACATTTTGCCGTTGAATATGCCGGATGAATATACCGGATGGAGATAAGATCTTGTCATTGCATAATTAGTATTCTTTTTAGAAATATTGAAATGACAAGGTGAACAGTATTTTCACAATTTTTTCAATAACAATCTGTTATATGGTTCCTTTTCAACACCATCCCACACCAACTTTTAAACCTACAAACAACAAAAATCTTCCAAATAACTTTTGGAAATAAAATTGAGCTGATAGGGGCCCTTTTTAAAAATGCAATTGATAAAAATAAAGATCGTAAAGAAAATGCTTGCCAAGAAAAAATTTGTAAACTATTTTCGGGTATCAAGTAAGCCAACTAAACTCCCTAACTAGTTATCTTAACACCAGTTATTTTAACAATGTTGGGTTATTTTAACACTTTTGGTGAGGAAATTTATTTCAATTTCTAATTATCGTAGCAAACGCTTTACTCAATTATCTTAACAAAATTCAAATATGTTAATTACACAGGGTGCGCAGTTATCTTGCGAACTTCGTCCTTGAAAAGTCGCAAGATAAGCGTTTTTTCTCAAGATAACTGTTTAGTGCATAGCACATAATTATTATAAATCCAGAAAAACAAAATTCTAAAAAATCGCAAGATAACTGTGCACCCTGTGTATAACACTTTCCGAGCAAAACTCTTGTTCAGATAACGGGTTAGGTGTTGTAATATAGTATTGATTAAGGACGCTTTACGAAAAAATTGAAGTTAAGCCCTAAAAATTATGTATCAGATAACTCAAAAAAATCTAATCACGCTAGCAAACACCAATTTATGCAAAAAAGGCCCAGTGTAACTGTTCGCTTTTTTCTCGTTCGCTTATGACATACCGTAAAAGGGCATCAGACTGTGAGACTTTGACGAATTTTCCTATGAATTTTAACGCTATTCTGACATCATGACGCGACACCCTCACAGTCTGAGCGTGCCCATACGGTACACAATAAGCGGACAGTTACGCATATCTAGTTTTTCACACGAAAAGTAAAAGGAAACAAAAGCGGACAGATCATACCGTCTGGCCAAAAACAACCGAAATTGGCATTTGTTCTTGCGTCATTCTTCTAAATGAACAGTAATACTAGTTTATTTTTGCTTAGCTTGTTTTGTTGTGATTGAACACGACTCAGCCTAATAACCAAAAATATAATTTTACGTCAAAAAAGAGTCAGGTTCATTAAGGTTGGCTAATCATATTCTAATGCCATCCGAATAAGTAATTTTCCACTTTGACGAGACACATCTGTGGTGAAAATACTAATATGTAGTCAATTCAAATGTGGGTTACATACAGGGTGTACCCCTCTTGCCAAACGACAAAAACATCGGCCAGGAAGTTATCTTTATTTAATTCGAATAAATGGAACAAATATATTTTAAACATCAATATTAATACGTTAGGTGTAATAAATAATAGCATCATGGCAGATTTCAGAGAAATAGAAATTTTTGAAAAAACAGGATTTTTAACTCCCAGGGGTAAATTGTGATAATTATCAGGAGTTTCTCTAAAATGTCGAAAAATTACGGAATTTTTTTTTTTATTGAATAACAAAAAATGTGAGAGATGGGTCTAGTCAAAAAATTTAGGAATACAAAGTTGAGAAAAAAAACTGTTGTCGATTGTAATTTAGTTTTAACCCCAAAAAGGGTTACGTAAAAAGGTAAAAAAAAACCTCAAAAAATTGGCATTTTCGGTTCGTTTGTTATAATCCGTTATGTTTACAGTGTAAACTTTACACCATCAAACCTCAAAAACTGTTTACGTAACGGAATTTTGTTAACATAACGGGTTACATAATGGTTACATAACGGGTTAATACGTCATTTTCTCTATAAATTTTTCTTTGAATCTTACCAATCAAACTTAAATAAATGATAAATAATAGTATTATATTAATAACATATCATAAAGGGCGAGTATAGAATTTTATAAAGCAGTACCTGGAAGCCACTAAATTTTACAGAGATCAGCTCGCTTAGAAATCTTTCAGCATACATTTTTAGTCAAAAATTTTAACCAACATTGTTATATAAGAAACGGCAGTACCCTGACAAGGTAAAATCATTAGTGTACAGGAGGTTAAAATTAGAGGTCACATCCCAGGCGGTCCATTTCGCTAATACAATAGTCGATATCTTCTTTACGAACGGCGGGATTCGAAATAATGGCTCTCCAAAAATTCGGCATACCTTTATGGGGTTGAAATGTAACCATTAACGTACCCGCCTTCATCATACGCTCCTTCAGCTTTGGGGCAACCTAAATATTAGTTTAGTTAACCCACGGCCGTCGCAAAAAAAAATGCGCGTCTGGAGACCGTTATAATGTGCCAAATATTACAGAATGTCGTATTTCTCAGGTTCTAGTTGATATTTGGTCAATTTGCGCTAAACGGTCTCCATTGGTTAAACTCTGAATAAAATATAACAATTTTTTATACTCTAAAATAATATGCAAACAAGTCATTCGTAAGAACAGGCCCTATTCAATATGGTTCTCCAAAAAAATGAGACAATATCCGAACTTCTGAAAGATAACTGCATAGTGCGTAGGTGATCGAAAATAGGCATATAAAGAAAATAATTGTGTACAAAGGGTGCGGCACCGTGGGCCGTTAACAGGCATATTTACCGTTGACAGACAGTTTTTTTTAATTTAAGGCTGCCTGTTGACGGCGCACCCTGTGTAGTTTATACTTTTTTCATAATTTTATTTTCTATTCGTTCACCTATTGTTGGGCCATCAAACTTTTTTAGCTGAATTAATTGGCAAAAACTTGTTGAAAATGAACTTAATGGTAAAATTGGCCCAATTTGGACACACATATTAAAATGGGCGCGCAGGGGTTACATTATTTCTCAAAGAGCATATTGACTTATTTCGAGCTTTTTTCAGCTGCTTTCATATAACAATAACTTAACAAAACATCAAAATAAACTTACTTTGTGAATTTCCGCTTTCCAAATAGTATCGATTGGACGGCCCCTGAGCCGTTTCGGAATATACCAAAAGCAAATATTGGCGTACCAGCCCTATTAATAAACGTAACATAATTTAGAACAAATTTCAATCTAACCTCTTCGAGTACGGGTTTGAACATACTCGGCCGCAGTCGAATTTGTTCTTCAAAATATTCGGCCAGTTGAAAACAGTTTTCGACGTGTTCAGCGAAACCTGATGTGCCCTATAAGTGCAATTTTAAATAGACTTATATACACCACCAGTCTACGGAACTTAACAAAGCGCTGGGGAAAAAAAGTGTTAAGTTCCGGGAATTTTGTTAAGTTCCGGGAAATTTGTTAAGTTTAGCAGACAATGCGTAGGCGGAAATGCCGAAAAGCATTTTGAAATCTGTTAAGTTTAACTCCCAGGGGGAAGTGCGTGTAAATAGACACGCAAAGTGTTTTTTGGTCGATTTAAGGCATATGGAAGCCCCGTAGGGCAAAACGGGTATTGGTGACACCCCTCAACTTTTCGAGAAAATTCGATCGACGGTGTTTTTTGCGTAGGTTGGAGATTTCAAACAGCTCCCTAGGGGGCCCTGGTGGCCCAAATCAATTTCTGAATAGTCAGATTGTCGTAGTTAGACGAGCTCTACAACTTGGCTTTACCAGTTTTTTCGAATTATTGCGAATTATTGTGAATTTTTGAAGTGTGTGTTTATTTACACGCATTTTCCCGTTACGGGTTCCCAGAACTCCTTCCCCCTGAGAGTTAAGGAATTAAGGCTTTTTTTCAAAGCAGACTTTTATTTGTGTAATTTACAACGTGCGCAAATCATGACATACCCTAGATGTGCAATTTGTGAGTGTTATTCAGCGTTGATCATATCTTATCAGATATGTAGTAATGAAAAAAAGTACTATGAAAAAGGTATATACTTTATGAATTTCAGGGTCACCAAGTGAAGTAGAATTGGCGGCCTTTTTACGCGATTATATCTCTTACCTTTGCGCGCCACCCTAGCCATAGCTTGAATGCGTCCGGCCGACGTCCGCACTGAAAATAACAATTACCGTTTCCAGATAACTTTTACGCGCATAAACACAAAGTTACATTCAAAACGTGTTAAAGAAAATAACTCGAATTTGAGGTAAATTACCTAACAAAGGTAGGTTTTTTTTAATTGATAAATTTTAAAATTCACCACCTACCTTTAAGTAACAATCATTTTTTGCCTACGCACTACACTTTAAGTAGCAGGTTTGTGTTCCATTTTCCGTTTTATTTCAAGAAGATAGGCGGAACTATTACTTCAAGTAGGTAGTGCGTAGGCGGGAAAAACTGACTGTTACAATAAACAGGTAGACGGTTCAGTTACAAAAATTTGTAGCATTGTAGCATTACTGAACGTGATGTTTAATCTAGGCCCGTACAAGTAATAAGCGTAGGCGCGGAGGGTCTGTAACTGAATTACAAGCAACGCCTATTGGCTCATGTTTTTTTATAGGCGCCTCCTATTGGCTAGCGTCCTTTAGCCACGCAAATGACTCACCGCGTGGCTTGTAATTCAATTTACAAAATGGGGTATACTGTCAGGCTTTTATCAATAGAAAAAAATAAAACATGTAAATTGTGGAATATTCATGTGTTTACATGCATATGTATGGTATGACATAAGGTACTAGTAAATGTACCAGTTGACAATCACTAACAGAGCAAAGAGATTTGTTTGGTTGTCAGACTTTGATTATTATTTTTTTTAGTTTTTTTTAGTTTTTTTAAGTTTTTGTACCTGAATTGTTTTGTCTCCTGTGTCGTACCTGACATCATAATGTTTGTCGGGTTGAAAGAGATAGTCAGCACTCATGTTATTACACGCACTAAGTAGGCCCTAAAATAATATATAAACATTTTTTTTCGCCCAAAATTGTTGACTAAGTATAACGTTAGAGTCAATTGAATGTGCACATCAAGAGGGAAAACATTGAACCTTAAGGAGGTTCAACTTGTGAAAATGCGAAAAAAACTGAGTCATCATTTATGATTCATCAAGTGCAAAAATAAACAATGATTTTTTTAAATTGTCCCAGTTGGCCCAATTTTCTCAGCCTACGGTCTATGCACTTACGGGCACCCTGCGCAGTTATCGTGCAACTTTTCATGACAAAATTTGGGGTGTAAAAATAACATCAATGTTTTTTAGTACAAAAAAACGAATCGATTTTGCACCCCGAGAAACAGTAAGAAAAAAATAATTAAAAAAAGTTGATTCATTCTGTGAAAGACTTCGTTATATGTACACCACCTGCCTGAGGAAGTTAACAAAGCGATGAAAGAAAAAAGGTGTTAACTTCCATAAATTTTATTAACTTCTAGGAATTTCGTTAACTTTAGGAGACAGTAGATCATCTAAAACTGAAAAAAGCTGACGCGAACCGACTGTTAACTTTCATGAATTTTAACTTCCGGGCATTGTGTTAACTTTAGGGCTGTTAACTTCAATAGACAGGCGATGTATGCTAAAATAGGGAGCATTATTTCGAAAACCTAATTTCGTCATATTTCGTGTTAATTTAGGCAACATGGAATTGCATTGATCTCAAATCCTATAACTTCTCGTCCTAAAATCCCGGCGCTGAGCCCAATTGTTTTTGCCCCGAAAACGTATGTTGGTTGTACCGTTGGTGGGGTGTACAAATTGATTATCAGCTTAGAAAATATGCCCCCGTTTACCGATGTTTTTATTTTTAACGAAAACACCCAAATACTACCTCGATAGGGGCTGCTTGGGCAAATGTTTAAAACGTATTAAAAAGACGCTAACTTTACTTAGCTGACGCTGGGGTCACTCTGGTGAACAAATAATTGCCAACCAAACCGAACCGCTAGAAAAACATGACTTACGAAGGAAAAAAAATTACAAAAAAAAAATGAAACAGTTGAAGAAAAAAAAAATAAGACGTCATTTCATGCAAATAAAAACTAAAATAAAATGCCATATTATCTCCGAACTGAATCGAATTGAATTTAACCCCCGTTACCGTAAAGGCTGCCCAAACTTCGTTTCAAACGTGGCAATGAGAACAATCAAGTTTTGGTGACAGATTTTTTACGCAACAGGCCGTTAAATTAAAAAAACGAAAAAAAAATAATAACTGTTTGTTAAAAAAAGATTTCTTAACTCATTTATGTTCGTTGGAAAAACTTTCAGAGTTATATAAAATTAAAAAAATCTGTGTCAAAAATTTGTGTCAAAAATTTGTGTCAAAAATTTGTGTCAAAAATTTGTGTCAAAAATTTGTGTCAAAAATTTGTGTCAAGAATCCTTCAAAATGAGGGGTCATATGTTGTCATAGGGGTAGTATAGCATTATTTTGTAATATGACCCCCCAAAAGGTGTCATATTACAAACTTTTAAATTTCAAAAAATTTTCGATGATTTTTTTACTCTAGAGCTTAATTTTGTTGTACGCTCTTTAAATACACTTTTAAATTCTTGCTTGGCAACCCTATATTATATAGGCTATATATAACTGTATTTAAATAAATTTACCTTATGTTTAGTGAGAAGTGCAGAACATTGTAAAATGACGCCCATTAACTTATGGGGATTCCATGTTACGGAATCTGCACGTTGAACACCATTCATCAAATGTCGACGTGACTCAGTTATTAAACAAGCACCGCCCCATGCAGCCTAAAATATGTACAGTTGTATTTTCCATATCTTGACAAAAATCCAAAATCTTGACGGATTTTGCTTCCTATGTGTCGGTGTACCCATACCGTGACAATGTATTTGAAATTCAAAAAAGTGAACGGAATTTCGGCGAGCTTTTCTCGTCGCCAAAAACTTGTATTTTGAATAATTTTGCCGACCACAAAGTTGGTCGCCAAGTCCAGTCTAAAACACTATTCGGTTGCTTAGTCATATTTCGACAAAGTGGTCACAAAATGATATTTTAGACAACACTTGACGGACAGTATAAGGGTCCCCAAAACCATCCAGAACACAAATTTTTAGCGACCCCAAATGGTCGCCAAAATACCGCACTCCATTTTACGGGCATTTAATTGTTATGTACCATTTGGTCGCCAATTGATACTTTGAACAACAGTTGACGACCAATTTTATGGTCGCCAAAACATTTCAAAATACAATTTTTTGGCAAACACAAATGGTCGCTAAAATACCCCACTCTTAAGTACCGGTTCTTTCTATACTTACATCAACATGCATCCATAGTTTGAATTCTTCGCAAATATCAGCAATAGGATTCAGTGGGTCAAATGCGCCCAAAACCGTTGTCCCGGCGGTTGCAACGACCAAAAACGGTTTTCGTTTGTTTTCGATGGCTTCCTCAATTCGCTCTCGTAAATCTTTTGGATCCATTGCCCCACTAATAAAGTGAATTTTAAACACTAAAAAATCTTGAAATTGTTTCTAAAAATACCTTTTATCTACTTTGACCGCAACAACATTATTTAATCCAATGCCTAGGATTATTCCTGGTCGCATATTTGAATAATGGGCGTCTTCGGAGACGAACATCACTAATTGCGGCTGTTGAAACAGGCCAACCTCTTTTTGAGCTAATTGGAAAAATTATTTTAACATTTTGTGTTATAAAAACACGAAACTTTGAAAAAATCAAATAAAGCTAAATTGACGAGTAAAAATTTTGGAAGCATCGGATTTAATGCCACGGAAGTCTCAACGCAAATTTAGAAAACATAAAACATGTTTACGTTTCGTTTAAGGATTTTAATTATTTTTTATGAGAATAAAAGGTAATTTTGAAAGTTTCTTCACGAAATACTCCAAAACCTAAAAAAATATAGCTTTTATTAAAAAACACGTTTTCCAATACAACAAATACGGAAGTTAACAAAACAATGGACAAACATTCGCTAACTTCCCTGAATTTTGTTAAATTAAGAAGGAATTGCGTTGGCGGAAATGCGAAAAAAACTACCGAAACTGTTAACTTAAATGAATTATGTTAACTTTCAGAAACTTTGTTAGCTTTAGTATTGTTACCTTCCATGGGTAGGTGATTTAGTTAGGATCACTATTAAATAGTGTGCATCGACTACGCGACATTAAGTAACCTACGGAAATTGTTAACTAAAAATAAAACTGGTAACTAACAATCAAACTGTTAACTTAACAATCGTGCATGTTTAAAATTATTTTATTCAAATTATTTCAGTCAAAAATAGTCCGTTTTATATACAGCCCTTACGTCCAATACGGACGTTTTTAATTCTGGAAAATAGCGTTCGATTTGGGGGGTGAATTGTAATAAAGTGTCCATTTTTCGACTGTTTTGGGGACATTTTTTCATTAAAAAAACGCATACGAAAAGAAAGAAATCGTCCGCATTGAATGTATTGACTGTATAATACACGGATCCCGGCTTTTGTCTTTTTTTTATGAAATTAAGAATAAGTTCTAAGGAGGCTTTGCCACAGAAGAAGCTAAATTAATTCTGAAAGGCCAGTTATGTGAATTTGTTAATTATAAAATGAATTAAATGTTATTTGAATGACGCCGCATAATTTCCTTGCGTTAAGAATTTTTTTTCAAAATGCATTCTTCAATTCTTTAAAACCACAAACGTCTCTGAAAAGCCACACTAAAAAAGTGAGCAAAGTATTGAAATAAGTACAAATAGCTCGTGTATTAGCGTTGGCAATTATAATTTTCAAGGCATACTTCCTCCAAGTATTTTGCGCTAAACCGGTTTACATTTCATTTTTCAAAACTCTATTATCTAGTATAGTGTCAAATTTGGTCTTATTAACGACCGGTCAGCACAGTAGTTTACGAAAGTTACATTCATATAAAACTATAAACTATTTTGGGCACGATAATTGCGCACTAAAAACCTATCACCGGTGGTAAATTTCCGAAAATAAAGTTAAACTACGCCGCATGTTTACGCAAGTTAACGCCCCTTAAGTTAACAAAATGCGAGGAACTTAAATAAAATTGTTTGCGTCATCGTTTCCAATTTAGTTGACGCACTGTTTACTATATTATTAACAAAGTTCCCAGAACTTAACAAAATTCCCAGAACTTAACCAAATTCCGAGAAGTTAAATTCGTGGAAGTCTTTTTCCTCATCGTTTTTTATTAACAGTGGTTATCTTCTTTCCATAGACTTATAAGGGGTGCATTGATTTTCTAAGAATAGTTCCGGTTTTGCGGTCAAACTTTTAAAACATTACGATAAAAATCCCACAAGGCTCGTTTGACCTAAAGTACTACTTAAAAGTACCCTTTACACGTAAAATATCGGAAAAAAGTCTAAAAATATTACTGTATTGCAAAATAAATGAAACCAGGACCATGGCCGCTACTCCAAACCTACGAAATGTCAAAAAATAACGATGGTTTGGATTAGACTGTTTATAAATAAAATATTTCATCTCAAAACAGTTTGTTTGTTATAAAAATAATTTTTAAAAACACACGGCAAACTCGGAAGAGATTGGTGTTGTTATTTTTTGTATAACCCAGCAATTAGAAATAAAATTCGGAAGTTTGGTCGCACTTACTAAGATATATGGGCATGTTTTGTCAGGCTGTCATTTAAGCACAATTCTTAACCCATGCCGTCATAGTGGTTCATTTGGACCTTTTTTAGTCATGGACCCCGAAGCAGTGTTGCGAAAGTTGGCCAACGGTCAATTTTTCCCCAACGCCCAACGCAAGCGTTGGCCAACGGTCGATTTTTTTCCCAACGTGATGTGGCTTCCAGCAAATAATGGCAAAAAAGGAAGAAAAAAAAATGTACAATATTAATTTTGAGAAAAAATTGCGTTGGGAAAACTTCCCAAAAATGCCTCAACGCCTAACGCTCCCAACGCGTTGGGCAAAAAATTGCCCCAACGCCCAACGTTCCCAACGCGTTGGGCGAAAAATTGCCCCAACGCTTCCAACGCGTTGAGGGAAAAATTGCCGCAAGGCCCAACGCTCTCAACGCGTTGGGAGATAAATTGCCCCAACGCCCAACGCTCCCAACGCGTTGGTCGGGCGTTGGGCGTTGGCCAACGCATCCCAACGCCCAACGTTTCCAACACTGCCCCGAAGCACTTCAATTAAAAAACATAAATAGAAGGAAACCATGAATTTTAAATAAAGTATTAAGTTAAAGTAAACTGTAAACTAAAGGAAACTATTGTAGTAAAATTGATTTTTTCTGAAAATTTTTGCAGTATAATTCAGCAATTAGAACTGAAATTCGGAAGTGCGCACTTACATGGACATGCTTTTTGTCGCGCTATCATAACGGCGTATAGATTGTTAATGGATCCTCCCGGACTTAAAATGCCATCAAATGAGTACCATCCGACATGTATTGCGAGTTTATTCAACACTTCTTCCTCCATCAGCACGAATACAGGTGCGATTTCATACGTAAACCTCAATTTAACTCTTAGTTTAAAAAATCACGCAATATTTGACACATGTGGACAAGGGTGAACGCAAACGACGAGTTCAGGGATACTAAAAATAATATCCAAAATCCAAAAAGTACATTGTAAATTGTACAGGGGTAGAAACTTACCCTTACTTGGCGTTGTCGCATATACTATTTTTTTCTTATTTTGATATAAGGGCCTTATAATAAGGCTGACAAGTTAATTCAATAATCTTATTTAAAATATAATTAAATTACGAAAATAATCATACAGAACAAAAAACTTTGAATTGGAGACCCTTATCTACCTTTAATTAATTGACGCAACCTTACTTGGCGGCAAAAATTTTCACAAAATGAAACCTACCCTTAATTGGCGCCCACTTACTCTTACTTGGCTTCCTGCCCTTACTTGGCGCTCCCCCTGTACGGCATTTGTTGGTAAGTTTTTTGTTATTTTTTTTGAAAATTAGAGATGCCTTTTTCTTCATGCTCTTGAAATTGACGTTGCTTGTATAAAAATGAGTTTTTTGGTGCTTAGGGGTTAAAAAGGGGAAAATTTGAGAAAAAAAGTTTATGTCATTATTTAAACAATATTTTTGGCGTTCACCCTATGCGGACAGATCTGTAAAAGCACCCCCTTCACGATTATTATTATATGAACAAAGTGTTATTAACCCTAGACCGTACAGCGTATAACAATTGTTATACATTGCTAGTTTTCACTTATTATTTCGGCCTCTGATTGATATAAAAAGAAACTGTTTTTTATACTTTATTTTAAATGTGAATTTGAATTGGAAACCAAAAAATGATAATTTTTTAATGCGTTATTTTGTTTTTGTGNTAACGGCGTATAGATTGTTAATGGATCCTCCCGGACTTAAAATGCCATCAAATGAGTACCATCCGACATGTATTGCCAGTTTATTCAACACTTCTTCCTCCATCAGCACGAATACAGGTGCGATTTCATACGTAAACCTCAATTTAACTCTTAGTTTAAAAAAATCACGCAATATTTGACACATGTGGACAAGGGTGAACACAAACGACGAGTTCAGGGATACTAAAAATACTATCCAATATCCAAAAAGTACATTGTAAATTGTACAGGGGTAGAAACTTACCCTTACTTGGCGTTGTCGAATATACTATTTTTTTCTTATTTTGATATAAGGGCCTTATAATAAGGCTGACAAGTTAATTCAATAATTTTATTTAAAATATAATTAAATTACGAAAATAATCATACAGAACAAAAAACTTTGAATTGGAGACCCTTATCTACCTTTAATTAATTGACGCAACCTTACTTGGCGGCAAAATTTTTTCACAAAATGAAACCTACCCTTAGTTGGCGCCCACTCACTCTTACTTGGCTTCCTGCCCTTACTTGAATTGCCCTTACTTGGCGCTCCCCCTGTACGGCATTTTTTGGTAAGTTTTTTGTTATTTTTTTTTTTTTGAAAATTAGAGATGCCCTTTTCTTCATGCTCTAGAAATTGACGTTGCTTGTATAAAAATGAGTTTTTTGGTGCTTAGGGGTTAAAAAGGGAAAAATTGAGAAAAAAGTTTGTGGCATTATTTAAACAATATTTTTAGGCGTTCACCCTATGCGGACAGATCTGTAAACGCACGCCCTTCACGATTATTATTATATGAAAAAAGTGTTATTAATGACCGTCCTAATATGAAATGGCGTCACCTTAAACTGGCACAACCTGATTTGGGCGAATACAGCAGATGGCGAAGTCTGAAAATGGGGGGAAATCTAGAAACGGTTGAAATTCGATTTTATTGAAAATTAAACGTTATTGTTCGGGTGACGCTTCCGATTTAAAAACGTTGAAATGAGTTTTGATTAATTGTGAAAGCGTGGAAAAATGACGTATTAAAGTTGCATTGCCGACTTACATGTTCGTATTTGCTGTGGAAATAATCCAATCGGCCACCAATGTGATTATGTCAACCCCCGAGCTGAGCTGATTCAGATAATGCGGGTGTCCTAAAATATAATAAATTGGTAACTTTTTAATGTTATAAAGTGTGTGTATCTTTATTATGAACAACTTTACTTTCATCTATTAAAAGATCATTCAATTAATGACTTTCACATTTTTTGCAGTATTTACCGGACACTAAACGGTATGCATACCGTATGTTTCTCAAATCACATGACATATACATAAAATAAGGGGACTTTTGATTTATACAAATAGGCTATTTCCATACAGTCCTCGTTCCCTTATGGGCCGCGTTCAGGCTCCAAAAAACGCGGCCCATAAGGGACCGATACTTCATAACTGTTACTAAGAGCAAATCAACCTGCAAACACCTAAACATATTTGTTATATACTAGTAGATTTTTGAAATTTGCTATTATTTTTGTAAACAACTCCTGTGACCGGTCCTTAACTTGCGAAATCAAAGCAAAATCACTTCACTCAAAAGAAAATTGAAAAGAGATGGAAAGCTGGAAAAAAAGTATAGACGGAAAAAATCGCGGCCCATAAGGGACAGTTTTTCAAATCGAAAAAATCGCGGCCCATAAGGGACGGCCCATAAGGGAACGAGGACTGTATTTGAAATAGCGGATCGTACGCCCATTACTAACGGTTGAGAAATCTGTCAAATTCTTGGACCATTTTTGCTCCCTTTTTTAGTTTTCTGACTCATTCTGATCATATTTTTCAAATATTTTATCAAGATACAATTTGTCACTTTTTATCCGATTTTTATTGCGATTAGTAGCTGTAGTCTTTATCTTAACTTCAGGGGTCACATATGTTGACATAACTCGTAGGGGTCACATTGTGAATAAATTTACAACACCCCCTTATGGCTGTTTTTAAACATGGAATTATATGCAAATAGTGTTATGGGAAATTCGACGAATCTTTGAAAGATTCGCTAAATGTACATCATCTACCTCCTTAAAGTAACAGTCAATCATTCTGCCTACGCACTACCTTCTTTTAGTAACAGTTCCGCCTATCTGTTTAAATGAAACTCAAAAATAGAACAAAAAACTGTTACAGTGACAGTATTACTTTAAGTGGAACTGTTACTTAAAGTAGATAGTGCGTAGGTGGAAAATTGACTGTTACTTTTAGGAGGTAGGTGATGTACATCTCATTCCAGAATGAACAAAACGCATAATCTGAATTGTAATATCGTCCTGATTTTAAAACGCGAAAAAAAATTTTTAGCAAAAATGCATATTTCTCCGTAAGGGCAGCACTTAAGAGGGGGAGGACTGTAATACAAAAATATTTTAAAAGAAGGAAATCGCCTTTCGGTGATTGTTCATTCGGTGACTGGCCGAGCGCGCTCAAAAAAGACCAATGACAGGCCATATAGGCCTCAGACGCGCTGTCAAGCAACGTTACCAAAAAGTGGTAACATTATTTTTTTTTTCGCATTTGAAAATCATTATAATACAGTTCCTACTTGTATTTATTTTACCCCAGACCGCAGTCACCCTAAAACGGATTAAAACTCATTTCCCAACAATTCCATTGTTCGAAATATCTTCATTTCTGAAAAAGAAAAAAGAATACGTTTTAATTTCAATACAATCGTAGCGGGAATCTCGACGTTTTGTCATTAAATTCAGACTTTGGAGTTAAGTTAA
>SCLG01000348.1:100808-123041 GCA_004367875.1 Oikopleura albicans | reverse complement strand
TTCTAAACCTTTTCAAGGCGTATTGCGCAACTCGGCTGGTATTCGGAAGATGAACGTGACAATGTGCGTTCAGATTTGAAAAAAGCATGCGACCAAGATGCAAAATATTATTTTGATATGCTCAAAATAATTATTGGCGCAGCGTGCTATCCCCATTATTATAAAATAAACGAAGTGGTGACGGATGAAATGAAGGCTCAAGAATGCAACTTCTTTAACCCATTGACGACGGTCTACTTTAAGATTCCCGACGAGTGTTCATTTGCCGTCGGAAAAGATTTGTGGCGTTTTTTGCAACAGTGCGGAACAGTTAATCGAATGTACTTTCTCAAAGAAAAGGTTTTTGTCGAATTTCGGTCAGATGGCGAAGTTGATTTATTTCAGTCATTCGGCTTTCACAGTCGTCATTTTATTGAGTACATGGAATATCAAGGTAGGGTCGTTTTTGCCGTCTTCCCTGACAACTTATTTGCCGTTTTGTCTGGCAAGTTCCCATTTTCACACAATTACCTTTGTTGTGTAGATTCAGAATTGTATTCTTTCCGGCACTGTTGGCAGGAAAATATTGGCTTGTATATGAAATTAGCGATTTTTACGGGTTTTAGGGTAAATGTAGGCCAAGGATTCCTAATTTGTAATTAGTTATCAAACTGACAAACATTTATCCGGTGAAGAAAATACCGGTTTCGACCGGTTTTTGTGAAATTGGGGCTAATAATTTCGAATTTAATATTAGTTTAAACCGAAAGATATTTGAGCTGTAGGATACAATCTATAACTAGGCGGCCGGGTCTACTGTAATATAGAGTAATATATGAGCATACTGTATTGAATTAAAATAAAAATGACCTTCGAAAAATTCTAGAGTTCGCCTCTATACAGTATGCTCAGCGAAAAAAGATCTTAACTGTCCGGGACAGGGTCATATGAGATACAGGATCTGCTCATATTATTTGAAGTCTAGCGTGATATTGTCCCGAAAAACGACCCGTATTCAAGCTAATAAAAACGGCTCGGGAAATATATCGCCCGCGGTTATTATGGCACTCAATGCAGGCCAAGTACGCCATCGTGATTATCGTGCCATCGACGTAACGACTTCAAGTGATTTCCAACCAAGCTCGGCGGACGACGGCCAAGAGGGACTTTTCCACATCAATTGCTATCGTCAGACCTACAAAACTCGATATCCTAGAGATCGTAAATTGGACGAAAAACGGTACGAAGTCATCATAACAAATCCCGAAGATGCAATAACATTTTGGGCTATCAAGTCCTCCGATAAAGATATTCAGACGGATATTGAAGTAAGGCTCAATGCAAAGGACTTAAAAATGGACAGAATCAGTGGACAGGTTTTGGTTCGAAATTTTATACAATCCCACAACGGCCGCTCTCAAATCTAAAAAAACGCGGCCGTTGTGGGATTGGGGACTGTACGTATATTTTTGTCCGTCCATACGTGTTATCTACTCAAAAAATCTTAGGACTGGAGACACTTGCGCTCTCAGCCCCACTTCGCGGGGCTGCTCTGTCATTGAACTGGTTATACGCGTGCTCTCAGGCCCGCTTTGCGGGGCTGTTCTATCATGGAACTGGTTACACGCTTGTTCTCAGTTTGTGATGTCCATTTATACACTATGGTCAGAGGTCGGCAGAATTTCTACCCTTGTCCGCGGACAAGGATAAACACGGGTAACTTTCAGACAGTACTTATCTTACACTAATAGGAAATGAATTAGCATTAGGCTATAGCCTGTAGATATAAGCAAGTGTCCAATTTTTATTAATTACGTCTGTAGGTTACTGTTAAAGGACTTCTGTCTGATACACTGTATTATGTACAAGCTTTCGAACCGTTGTCAAAGGTACCCCAAAATGCGTTAGTGGCCGCCCCATATGGTGAGGGCTCGAATCAAATTTATTGCCGTGGTTTGATTTTGTGTAATAGTGTTTGGCATAATCGAACCGCTGATTATTGTCTTGTGAAATATGTCGATTATGGAAATGTCGATATTGTTCACAGTTCATCAGTACGCGCTTTGCCATCGCTACTTTTAGCGTGGGTTTTTATATTTTATTACAGAACCGTCTAGTAGACTTACTGTACGTGACGAACTTAGTAAAATAGTTTATTTGCCATAAAAATTATTTCACAAATTTCAATATTATATAGTACACAAATTTTTTATTCCATGATTCCAATGATTAGGAAATGTATTTAAATACGAAGCATTCAAATACAACTGGTGCGCCATTATTTTTTACAAAAAAATGCTCAAACAACATAATGGCGGTTAGCTTATCACAAAAAGATTAATTACGGAAAATAATATCAAAAAAGGGAATCAGCACGAGCGGGAAAACCATTGGGTTAAATTTTTGGTTTTCCCGCTCCTGCTGATTCCCTTTTTTGATATTATTTTCATACTGTATGAGGCATAATAACGCGCTTCTCGCTTTTCTAGTTGTTAAGCCTATTAGATAACATAATATGAGAAAGCAAGAAACACGTTATTTTATCTTATACAGTACGTATATGTATGAGGGATAATAACGTGATGAGTCATACTGTATCTGGTTTGAATTTCGTCCTTTTATTTAAAAAAAACTGAAAAAAAATTGTAACCCATTGATAGCATGTGACAAACCGCTAGATGAAATGGCATTTTTAGCTGTTAAATATCGCGTCCAGGGTCTAGAAGTGAATATTTGCCCAAAACGTTATGCATTTTGTATATGGCGTGAGGGTGAGCAGCTTGAAGTTGACATTTTTTCGACAGCAGATGGCGACGTGGTTAAGATCGACATTATACAAAAACAAACGGAAAAAATCGGTCACCGCCAAAAACTTCTTGCAAACTGTTATGTAACGGAAGTGCCCGAATCGTACATGCATGTTAAAAGCAACGAAAAGTGGAAGGGCAAATACCACCCAACAGACCCAGACCGGCGCAGTGGTGGAGAATCGCCCTCGCCCGATTCGGGGCACGTTTCGACCAGTTCATTTGATGCAACAGTCAATTTGAAATGGGTCGATCTGAAGGACACTTCAACCGATTCTGGAGTAATTTCTCCAACAGCCGAATTGAAAAATCCCGGGGAATCTAAAACACTTCGAGGGCCGTTTAATGCCTTTTCATGTAACATCCAGAGTAACGGTTAGTTCGATTTTTTTTTTATATAAGTTTTTTTTATTATTACATAACAATTAGAAAACAAATATCGCCACATGAATAACCAAAAGTTGTCGAGAAACATAAACATTTTGAAAAAAACGTAGTAGAGTAATGTTGAACAAGACCAATAATAACCATACAATAGCAAAAAAGTTCGAATTGATATGATTGTATGGGCGATTATTCGGTTAAAGGTATTTTGGCGACCAAATGTATTGTTGGTGGTTTAGCCGACTACAAAATTGGTCGCCAACTCCTGTCTAAAACACCATTTGCTCGCCAATTCTTATGTTGATTAACACTTCGCGACCAAATTAACTTTTAGACAGGAATTAGCAACCAATTTTGGGTGAGGGCAAAACTACGCAAATACAAGTTTTAAAGCGACCCCAAATGGTCGCCAAAATACCTCTCAGCTTATTTATCATATTTGCTGGAAGATTCCTGGAGCCCCGCCCGAGACTCTTATGGATCTCTTAACCATTACGTTGCACGTAGTTAGGGGCTTCATAAATAATGTTTGGTTACAAACACGACAATGGTATAAAATATTATTTGTGTCATTTTTTAAGTACAAAAATGGAGTTTATAAATTTAGTGTCTTCCGGCTTCATCCGGCAATCTTACGCCCGTCATGGTTCGATCAATTCAACAATGTGTTTTTCAAATCCGAAAGCAAATGATCATCGATTTCTTGCCGGATCTGATGTTGAAATTATTGGCGGAAAAGCAATTGAGCCAAAGATGACGACCGTCATGCCCGATGTTAAAGGGCTAAATGCGCTTATGTATATGGTCTTCGCACCGAAGGTTTGTAATATATTTCTATGGACCATAGTAAAAAACACTCGTAAAATTAGAAATTTGCCCGATTTAGAAACGTGATTTTTGCTTTATTCTTCACATTTATAAAAAAACTCATTTAGTTTCGATTGCGGGAAGATCCAATGGAAAATCGCGACCCTCATCCCGGACGTAGTGGGCCTGAGTATGCCAACTGGCCTAAGTACATTAGTATTTTATCCGGCCTGGGGTACAATAGGGACCAAAAACAGGGTGCTTATTTGGATTATGACACCGAACTATCCCTTCCGGTAGAAATTGACGAAGATGATGTCAAAAAATGTATCGAACTCCGCGCCGAAATATTCTCTTTTCTTGGTAATTTATGCTTAACTCCCAAAGGACTTTTCTTTATAACTTCGTCGATGGTCAGTTTTTTCTATTATTTTCACATTGATTCTGACTAGTACTAAAATAATCATGTTCTAGGAAAAACTGACGATAAAAAATAATAAAAAATTATACTGTACAGTTGGTATGGTAAAGAGGTGACACTTTCGCTTCAGATTTTTTTTGTCAAAAACTGTCACTTTTGCCCGAAAAACTCCGAAAAAGTGTCACTTCGTTCCTAACTGGCACTTCGGTACCACACCAACTGTATAATCAAACGTTCACCTTTATTTTAGGTACACAAGACAATCTCAAAACTGAGAGTAAAAATACTTCCAATATACCAAAAAGACAACAGATGAATCGCAATCGATTAAAAGTGCTGTTAAAGAAAACTAGACAAGTTGTTAAGCCAATAAGAGTGAGTAGTTATTTTTTTCAATTTTAATGTAATGCCGGCAACGCCATTATATTTTTTATTTGAGCATCCGCTAGAGGTCAACCTCGTACTAATGGCGCGCTTTAAATTACTTATTTCTAGTTTGGCAGTCAATACGATTGGGATACAAAGAAGTAAAAGATTTTTATAACCCTGCCAAGAAGTTACATTTACAATTTGAAACATTTATGAAGATCGTTTCAACTAGAACAAATTATTGTGATTTCATATACACAGGGTGCGTCGTTAACAGGCAGCCTAAAATTTTCGGGCCAAAACCTGACTGTTAACGGCATACCCTGTGTCCGGTATATGACAAACAACATTTATAATTTATGCAGTGTAACGTTTGAGATATGCTTTCAAGATTTAGATATGCTTTGAGTCACGGAATTATACTATGCGTGATAACTAGTTTGTCAGGTCAAACAATACCACGATTTCAGTAAAGGGTTAACGTTATTCTATTGGAAATATTACAAGCTCTGCTGACCTGGCGCTCTCAAATGAAATCTTGTTATTTTTGACCTGAAAAACTTGTTACCATATACAGTTGGTGACGTAACGAGTTGACACATAGCAAGTTCACATTTTTTGGGAGTTTTTTTTTGCAAAAAGGGGCAAAAGTGACGGAACAAGTTGACAGTTTTTGACGAAAAAATCAGAAACGAAAGTGTCAACTCATTACGTCACCAACTGTACAGTATAAAACTTGTATTTCACAATCACTAAAAAATGCGTAAAAAATGAATCAACAAAAAATATATAAAACACATAATTCACAATCACTAGAAATGTTGGAAAATATTACTAAAAATAAACAGCTTTTCGAATCACTGAAAACACGAAAGCCCACTCACACCGTGCTGTTCATCATAAGTAAGCCTTTTTGCATTCAGCCAATTTTGCGTCCAAAAATTCATAAAATATATCGGAATTTCGAATTCGAGAAATAATCCCGCTCTCTCCAAATATAAAACATACATGTACAGGTTTAGTCTCATGAAAATCGGCTGAGCGTTTCTAGAATAGATCTATTTTCTTCTNGGCCAAAATCAATTTCTGAATAGTCAGATCGACGTAGTTTGACGAACTCTACAACTTGGCTTTACCAGTTTTTTTTTGAATTATTGTGAATTTTTGAAGTGCGTGTTTATTTACACACATTTTCCTCCTACGCGTTCCCAAAAACTCCTGCCCCTGAGAGTTAAACGTAATGCCGGCAACGCCACTATATTTTTTATTTGGGCATCCGCTAGAGGTCAACCTCGTACTAATGGCGCGCTTTAAATTACTTATTTCTAGTTTGGCAGTCAATACGATTGGGATACAAAGAAGTAAAAGATTTTTAACCCTGCCAAGAAGTTACATTTACAATTTGAAACATTTATGAAGATCGTTTCAGCTAGAACAAATTATTGTGATTTTATATACACAGGGTGCGTCGTTAACAGGCAACCTAAAATTTTCGGGCCAAAACCTGACTGTTAACGGCATACCCTGTGTCCGGTATATCATATATTGTTTGTCATATACGGTATATGATATACCGTATATGACAAACAATATTTATAACTTATACATTGTTACGTTCTGAGATATGCTTTCAAGATTTACTTTGAGTCACGGAATTATACTATGCGTGATAACTAGTTTGTCAGGGCAAACAATACCACGATTTCAGTAGAGGGCGCCAAGTTTCTTAGCCAGTGGGTTAACGTTATTCTATTGGAAATATTACAAGCGCTGCTGACCTGGCGCTCTCAAATGAAATCGTGTTATTTTTGACCTGACAAACTTGTTACCATATACAGCTGGTGACGTAACGAGCTGACACATAACAAGTTGACAGTGCCCCCTAAGTTGACCTAAAAATAGCCAAAAAAAGGGGGCAAAAGTGACGGAACAAGTTGACAGTTTTTGACGAAAAAATCGGAAACGAAAGTGTCAACTCGTTACGTCACCAACTGTACAGTAAAAACTTGTATTTCACAAGCACAAAAAATGCGTAAAAAATGAATCAAAAAAAAATATATATAAAACACATAATTCACATTGTGAATTTCACAATCACTAGAAATGTTGGAAAATATTATTAAAAATAAACAGCTTTTCGAATCACTGAAAACACGAAAGCCCACTCACACCCTGCTGTTCATCATAAGTAAGCCTTTTTGCATTCAGCCATTTTTGCGTCCAAAAATTCATAAAATATATCGGAATTTCGAATTCGAGTAATAATCCCGCTCTCTCCAAATATAAAACATACATGTACAGGTTTAGACTCATGAAAATCGGCTGAGCGTTTCTAGAATAGAGCAATTTTCTTCTTTTTTCTTGCAATGGGGTGCTCCTATTGGCCAATATGATTTTAAAATATGCCGACACGGTATACTAGAGACGCACAGCCGATTTTCATGATACTAAACCAGTAGCAAAAAGTATACTTGTCCGTTGTATCATCCATCTTTTTAATGAAATCGTACGCATTTTAACTCCCCTGAGTATTCATTTACTCACCTCTACTGTTATTGCCAAGATGCTCTAGAATTCCATGTCTTCTAAAAACAAACTGCCCAAATAAGTTCAAAAAGGAAATAAAAATAATTGCAAGTGTTCTCATGTGGTTTTATTTTGCAGGGGTAGTCTCAGCATGATGATTGTTCAATTATTCTCAACCATAATTATTGTTCAAATGAAATGCGTGCTGTCGCTACTTTTTTTTTTCTAGAACACAAGTGATTTTAAAAAAATGTTGTTAAAAAAAGAATCAGTTAGAATAAACATGAGCTCGGGGACGGATGTTAAAAACGGACGTCCCATACGTCGGGCAACATCGCAGATTACGGAAGCAGATCTTAGTTGTTCAAAAACAAAAATGTCAAGAGCTTCTATAAAAAATCATGGTACGGTATACAGTGTGAGCCACAAACGAAAGTTTTTGTTTTTCCATTTCTCGAAAGCGATATTTTCCGATATACGTCGCGTTCGAGCCTCTGGGTTGACCAATCAGCGCGTAAATCGAGTGC
This sequence comes from Oikopleura albicans, assembly GCA_004367875.1. Classification (NCBI taxonomy): domain Eukaryota; kingdom Metazoa; phylum Chordata; class Appendicularia; order Copelata; family Oikopleuridae; genus Oikopleura; species Oikopleura albicans. Next base: position 115,221 of record SCLG01000348.1, on the reverse strand, counting down.
AGAAAAGGGCGAAAGCACGCTTCGACACTATGTTTAGACCGATTCTCCCTTCGACCATACAGCGTGTCTGGTAACTAGTTTGTCAAGTCAAAAAACATGCGATTGATTTAGACGGCGCCATGCTTATGATTATGTTAATGTTGAGTTTACAACCTTTGCTCACTTGGCGCCCTGTAATGGACTGAATTGCGTTATTTTTTGACTTGACTTTCTACCACGCAAGTTACTTGATACCAATTCAGTCGATTCTACTGAAGTAAATTACATTATTTTATTCATGTATGTTGCTGCAACATTGTTGCAATTTTATTTATGCAATACGACGATGTGTACACACGGTACTACCCACTGTTTGGTACAGAATTCTGAAGTCCGTAGCGGTATTTTAATACATTTGTGTGATTTTAGTACTTCCTACTGCTGGCTGAATTTTCCTTTTCAGCGAATCTATTTTCTTAGACTTTTATTTTTTTCTAGAATCTAATTTCCTGGATTTTACTTTTTTTCTAGACCCCTTTTGATTTTTCTTTCCTTTTTTCTTGACCTCAGCAGTTTGAGTCAGGTCGATTTCGGACCGGTTGCTTTTTTCGTCGCGCCTTTTTTCGTCGCGCCTTTTTTCGTCGCGCCTTATCGGAAAAGGCCTGCGAATAAAATGAATGCATTTAGGCACGAACAGAAAGTCCGATCGAGCCTCGCGTTTAGATCGCCAGCAAAATTCTTTCGCCGATTTCATGGCGCAATCGATTAGTCAGTCGATTCGAGTATCAGATCAAGTATCAACCCTGTACCCAGCGCGTTTACCAACCATAACGGATGCCGAGGTTCCGGACCGGCGCAATTCGCAGAGTTTAACCTCGGGACAAGTTTCGGCATTTCGAGAAGTGTTTGAATTATTCGACAAAAACGGAGGCGGGACTATTGACGCGTCCGAACTCCAAAAAACACTGGCCGACGTTGATATTAATATCGATGGCGCCGATTTGAATGAAGTAATGCTCACTCTCGACGGTGATGGAAATGGCGAAGTTGATTTTGACGAATTTCTCAAGCTGATGACCGATACGGAGATGTTTATTGAGGCATTAGCGGAGAAAAATAAGGTTAGGGTTTGCAGAGTGTCTCACTTTCAATTGATTTTATTATTTATCTAAAGAGTTATTTATCTTTATACAGTCATTACTTCAAATACCGACGTTTTTTAATCTCGAAAGTAGCGTCCGTATTGGGGTAAATTGTCATAAAATGTCCATTTTCGACTATTTAGGGGACAATTTTTCACAAAAAAAGAACAAAGACTCGAATAATTTCGAACTTCCGGTTACCGGAAGTACATGTAAAATACGACCCTTATGTCCTAATTATGTTTTAATTATTATGCCCAAACATGGCTATCAAGTATAAATTATAATTGAAAGTAATTTAACTAATCATTTGGACATCAGGGTTGTATTTTAGATGTACTTCCGGCAACCGGAAATGAGAAATTAGTCGAGTTTTGTGTCTAAAAAACTTAGATGGAATTTAAACTGATTTTGTTTTAATCAGTTTTCATTGTATTTCGTGTGTATGTTTGAACAAAACGTTGATATTTCCCAAAAGTTAGCAACAACTTGAAAACAAACTAAAAATTCGAAAACTTATGTATAACAAAAGATAATCAATGTACGATTGGGCGTTAGACGGCGGGTGGTTACTAACCACTGGTTACAAAGTACAGCTCAAAATACACCACCTCCGCCGTTATGTTTCCGCTCAGCCCCGTCGGTGCCATTATGTTTCCGCTTTTTCGGGAATTTTTTCCATTTAATCCGCCCACGCACTACGTTGTTATGTTTCCGCCGAAAATATTATTGGCCTTAATATTTTCTTCATTAAAAAAATATTAAGAAAATTATAAGAAAATGTATTTTTTGGGGCATTTTTTATTTTATTTCTCTGTTTGGCAGTTTATTCGCGCATTTTTTCGTTTAGAAATTTGAAACATTCTCGAACGGCCCCGTAGGAGCCGTTATATTTCCGCACATACAAATTTCCGATAAATAGCCTACGCATTGCGCCGTTATGTTCCCGACCGTGCCTTTATGTTTCCGGTTTTTCGAACAATTTGGTGGAAACATAACGGCGCAGGTGGTGTACTAAGAAAAAGAAAAATTAAAGCAATTTACAACAGGAAATTAGAAAACAATAGTTTTAATGTTTTATTTCCGTTAACCAAACGAATTGGTAAAATGCAAACCATAAAAATTGCACCAGACTCCAAAACCCTTAAAAACAGAGCAGTATGGATGCGCCGTCTTCAAAACGCGTTGTCCTATTCGACGCATTGACACAGTTTATGAGAAAACAAGCGCTCCGAAATGCAAACGAGATCGTCAGTTATTATACGAAAAAGTGTCGAAAAGATGCGAAAAAGTTTATGTATGCCGTGGCAAATAAAGGCGCGCATGTCGTGCAGCATTACGCGGATGGCGCGCGTCTAATAGGTCTGACAGATGCTCAACTCTTCAAACAGCTTAAGCTTCTCCAATCGCAAGTAGGCTGTCCAAATAAATTTTTTTGCCATTTTTGCTGACAAGCTTCATTATCACCGAAAAATTTGTAATAGACCATTTTTTGGCAATTCTTTGGCTTTGGCATAGCCACATTTTTCGGGTTCCCGGGTTCATTGCCGTCGGAAATTCTGAATCAGAATGATCGAATAAATTTACTGGAAGTTGCAAAAAAGTAAGATATACTAAAAGTATGAGTCATACTTTTAGTATATCCTGTATCATACTGTATCATACTGTATCATACTGTATGACCTTACAGTTTAACCTTAACCCGGGACCGCTTTTGGAGTGCATATATGCAATCAAGACGATATTATCGTCTATAAAATACGAATGAAAGGTTATTTTTCTTTCGGTTTTTTTGAAATATAAATTATTTTTTTGTTATTGTGCATAAAATTGACAATCAAAGTATGTGAGGTGCACCAAGGGGGCGCTACAGGGTGAAATCTGAGAGCGGTCAAAGCTTATCTGGCCAATTAAAAAACAATTATTTATTTTTTTGCGAGAAATATTAAAAATATAATTTCGGGATTTGGTAAATATTGTAAAAAATAACCAAAGATTAATACAAAAGGTCAATACTAATAAAAAAACTCAATGTAACTCAAGTCCGGAAATTTTCGTGATGCTCGCAATTCTAGGAACGTCTTATATTCTTGACAACATTAGGCAACATTTGGTAACGCTGAATAGTCCAAAAACTAATTAGTCGTTTGCTGAAAATATTCGCCAATATTTTAAAACAAAAATAATGGAATTCGGTCCACAAATATAAAAATGACGAGCATTTCAAATGCTGCATTTGTATTTGGAGTGCATATATGCACTCGAGCCGCGGTCCCCCAATCGTACCTGAGCCGCGGTCCCGGGTTAATGACCTAGTGACACTCTGCGCCGTTATCTGACCGGAATTTTGAACAATAATTTTCAAGAAACTGGTTGGAATCAGAAAATAAACTGCATCAATTTAATATTATAAGTATTTTGTGAATCCGAGCGTCGAACTAGTAAGGTTCCGTGCCACCGCAGATAGGGCCTATCTTTATATGTTTAGGACTGTGTCGTTATCTGGTCATTATTACATAACAAAATGTTTTTTCGGCAAGAATTTCGACCAGATAACGGCGCAAGTTGTGAACCTTTACAGTAAAAAGATAGTTTAGCGAATTAACCGGTTAACCGACTGACAATAACCACTGTTCCACGAAAACAAATTACTTATTTAAACGATTATTTTATTTTAATTATTTTTTGAACGATTGAGTATTTTTAAATCATTTTTATAAAAGTTAGGCTTAGTTTTGGTGAAGCGATGCACGCTGGGTGCACCCTGCGCGGTGCGAGGTTAACCACTTTAGGTTTTTTTTCTTCGGACTCACAATTCTTCGGAGGTCATAAACTGTGACTCACCGTGAGTCACTCACGATAGCTCTTTTGCCAAAAAACTGTTTTTTTTTGACTGGCAGAATTACTCGTGGACAGCCTAATCGCAAGTCAACGCGCAAATTCTGGACGAGAAAGAACTTCAATCGCCATATGCCAAATCATTCCATGCCGGACTTTTGCGGTCATTAATGCGCGACCGACACCGCAAATCGCCCGCGAAACCGGTCGCCCTTGGCGGACCAAAGCCAAAAGTAAAGAAACATTTAAAAGACATCAAGCAAATGTATAAAATGACGCGTATTGTGGCACCAAAGATAAAGATACGATTTTTGGGACTACATGGGGAACAAAGCGTGACCTCACTGCCTAAAATGAATGTTTACAGGTATGAAAATGGCCTTCTGTAGGGCAAACTTGATTTTCCCCTAGTTTTTTTTTCATTGAATTTCTTCGAAAAAATATAAATGTAAATTTTTTAAGTCCATCTCAAAAACAAATTGACCGAAGAAGAAAGTCAATGTCCGTCGCCGTACATCGCCAAGAAGCGGATCGACCAGTCCAACATTTGCCAGGTTTGAAAAGCATAGTTTTCATAACAACTATTAAAGATGCGGTACTCCAAGTAGGACTACTTTACTTAATAAGACTACTTTATCTAATAGAAAAACAAACTGCTAAATAATTACTTATCAATTAACAGTTTTTATTAACCTTTTAATGCCAACCCCTTTTAATGATAACATGTTTAATGATGTTACCTTTTTAATAATAACCTTCTTAAATGTAAAATCTTTTAAAACTGTTATTAATTTAATTAATTTTAAAATTATTAATAATAATAACTCATCAAATCATAAATTATCATTGATAAGTTGGTTTAAAATATTATTATTAAAAAGGTTATCATCAAAGAGTTACCATTAAAAAGGTTGTCAATAAAAAGGTTATTATGATTTAATGATAGCCTTTTTAATGATAATATTTTTATTGATAACATTTTTCGTCATAGTACTTTTACTGATAACCAGTGTTGCGAAAGTTGGCCAACGGTCATTTTTTCCCCAACGCTCTCAACGCGTTGGGCGAAAAATTGCCTCAACGCCCAACGTTTCCAACGCGTTGGGCGAAAAATTGCCCCAACGCTCCCAACACTGCTGATAACCTTTTCAATGATACTACGTTTAATGATATTTTTAGGGTGGACAACGCATCGAACTCGTGTCACTAACGTAGATATCATAATTCAATCTGGATGGTCAAAAGTGCCCATAAATCGAATAAAGACCCTAAAGGAGATTGTATACGATGCCAAGCACGCATATTCGACTAGGGTTGCGTGTGAAAAAATGGGGACAAATTTGAAACTGTACCGTTCATTGAATACCCGTACACTACCGACGATTGGACTCCGTGCCCAAATGAATCGGTGCATGGTGGCGTACAGTTCGGCGACCTCGGATGACCTCGCCGGAAAAATCACACCCTCCTTACTTGGCGCTGTTTTGGCAAAAGACAACATTTTGATGATGACTTCACTTCCGCTTTTATCTTAGAACTATCTTGTTGACTATTGGATGATACGCAATAAACTATTTATTTAAGTCCTTTTAAGAGGCATCTTTCATTATAAACTTGTTTTAATGCAAAAATTTTATTTTACCAAAAATTCTGAGAAAAAAAGTTAGGGGTTTTAGCCGTATAACATAAGTTACAGTTGGTTACTAAACGAGTTGACACTTTCGTTTCCGATTTTTTCGTCAAAAACTGTCAACTCGTTTGACTTTGTCAACTCNCAGAGATAAGATCCAAGTTTGGTTAACAAATTAAAAAATCATTATTTTGTCGTATCAAGGATTATTACACAATTTTATTTTTTGTTCAGTGGTTGTGCAAATGTTTATTTTGTTCACATAAAGTAACAATCTCATCAAAGTTAAGTTTGCTTGTCTTCAAACTATTGTCGATATGAACTTGAACACTTTCTAGGAATTTTTTTTAGCAATTTTTGAAGTTTGACACATAGTAGTACAGATACTGCATTTCTTTGTACAGTGCTTATTTCAAAATAAGCGAGAAGCGATTAGGTTTATAACAGTGTTTTTTTTACAGAGTGTTTACAGATTCACAACGTTTGGCGACGGGTAACGGGTCCCTCACTGTAATGTTATTGATGTCTCTAAATGACAGTGATTACATTATTGATACAGTCCTTGGCGAACAAACATAGACGAGTACCGGTTGGGTCCTTTAAAATCATCTATCTGTGTTTGAGTTTATTTTTTATCTAGGTGGCATTGTTGAGTATGTTCACGAATGATTTAATTGGATAACTTCCCGATTCATTCATATAACGCGTTTTTAATTTCAATTTGCGTCAACGTAGGTTGAATCTTTCTGAATTTTCACCCTTCGTCAGGATATCCAATAAAATAGCCCGATTTGGTCCGAAATTTGATCCGCATACTGTAAAAGCCAATCATTCATTTTCAACCNGGAGAACTATAACGAAAGAGACGACAAAGCATTTATACGTATTCTAGCTAAAAAATTCAGAATAAAGATACTTTTTATTTACTTTGATCAATTAATTCAATCGAGAAATTATGGTCCAGAATTATTCATGCGAAAAAATGAACACACATTTTGGTTTCATTCAAACTGTGGAAAAATTTGCAAATTGCCAGCTGGAGTTAACAAGCTAGCTGGATGTGTACATAGACTTGACGAAATCCTGACACGTGTGAAAAAAGAGAAAATAAAAATAGAACGATGTCCCCTTCATATCAAAGCTTCCATCTTGAAAATTGAAAACAAATACGATATTGCTATAGACATCTGGGAAAAGACAAGCAAGGGTCTTAATAAGTTCGACATTGTAAATGTGCGTAGATCAACCAGCAAGGCGACAAAAATTCATTTACATCACGATAAAACAACAGGAAAACTGTTTCTCATTTTCTGTGAAAAATTATATTTCCGAGGATTTGTTCGAAAACTGTTAAAATAAACAAAATAAAAAGATTCAAAAATTTTACTTCAAAGATTTTACTTTCAAGATTCCAAGGCTTCCAAGACTTCCAAGAGTTCCAAGTTCCAAGATTTTATTTCCAAGATTTTAGTTTCATAATTTTATTTCAAAGATTTCATTTCCAAGATTTTACTTCCAAGATTTTACTTCTAAGATTCCAAGACTTCCAAGACTTCCAATATTTTATCTCCGAGATTAAACTACCAAGACTTTATTTCCAAGTCTTTCATTTCCACAATTCTTATTTCCGAGATTTGTATTTATAATCCTTTCATTATCACGGTTTTTAATTTCAAAAACAGATTTCAAGCGTTACGATCTAATCCCTTAAATTCGACGTGCATAAGTGGGCCTGTTGAACATGACAGCAAAGTTATTTCAACATATTATATGTCTCATATATCTGTTCACGCAAGAAGATATCTGACGTAAAGTGTTAACATGGAAATTATAACGTCATATATTTGTTCAATTTTTTAGTACAGTACATACCCGGTTAATGCTATTTTTAAGATAAGTATCATTTTTTATGAATATTGAATGTATGAATATGCCCCGGGGCAATTTCAATTTCATCAAATTTTTAACCTACGCAATTTCAAAAAAATGTCAGATTTTTTTAACCTACGCAATTTTCCCCGCCGGAAGTGGTATTGTAGCCTCGCGCGTTCAAACCAACATATGTTACATATAACTACTAACGGGGATGTTGCAAAACAAGTAGTGAAAACAAATACAGTAGTATAAGGAAAAGTTTGAAAATTTGCTCATTTTCCAATTAATTTTAAATGAACTTTAAAAACGCTCAACCAAATAATAATTACAGTCCTCGTCCCCGAAACGGGTGTCCCGAAACGGGTGGTTTTTCTGGGTTTTTCCAATGACCCCGAAACGGGTGGTTTTTTAGGTTATTATGACAGAAATTATGCCCAAAAAACCGACAAGGCAAACGTCTATGACAGATTTTTGTATACAAAAAATATAAAATGTGTCATGGTTGCTTTACTTGGGACGAAGACTGAACTTTAAGTGTTATTTAAAGTAATTTCAAATACTAAATAGCAAAAATATGAAATAATTAAGATTTTTAACGTTTAAATCACTGATGTCCCCGAAACGGGTGGTTTTTTGTCAAAGAAAACCACCCGTTTCGGGGACGAGGACTGTAGGGCAGTCTAGTGGTAAAATTTGAGGAAAAATGTTGTGGCAGAGGTTAGGTTTGTCGAAAACTGTTTTAAATTAAAACTCTTAATCTTCATTTACAAATTTGTTTTATGCTCAAATACAAGGTCATACAAAATAAGTCGAATAATCGAAGAATACTGCACCTAATACTTTTGGGGTTTCCAGCGAATTTACAAAAAAAAAGTATTTGCGACACCCCAGCGCACTTATCCGGCACCCAGTTATCTGTCAGGTTGGCCCGCTCGTGCTGTTATCCAGCATATTTTTTTTGCCAATTTTTTTTTTTACTTTTTTGCCTGCGCAGTTATCCGGCATGTTTTTTGTGAAGCCTGTCGTATGCAATAACTGGCTTTGCCGAACCCTAATTTGTTTCATTTGATATGAAACCTTCGAAAATGACCTGAGACACCCTAGTCTACAACTCAAAAAACTGCCTCATACTTAATAAGTATTTAACACGCTCTCCCAACCCGCGGAATATAAATTCTAATTAAAACCCAATTAACCCTTAGGAGTAAAAATATTGACCGGCCATTGTCATCGATACTGATGGGTGCAATCTTTTATTTATTGCAAACTTGTCGTTTTGGAAATAAGTTTCAACTCAATAAACGATTCTGACAAGTGCAAACACTCATTTAACCCCGAGGAGACATTTGTGATGACTAGCAAAAAATGCTCCATTTCCTTTTGCAATTTTAAAAATATTACAAGACTGGGTCAACTGAATTAAATTGTGAATTTTTAAACAGTCAGGACTACACTACAGTCACCACTTTCTTAATATGACGCCTAATACTGCTTTCAGGGCTATTATCGAGAGCAAAATTACATGTTTTATAAATGTAATAAATTTTTATGCACATTGATCTCAATTCAAAGAATTTTAACTGAAGGTATGAAAATAATGAAATGATCAAATTTTTATTGAATTTTGGACCTAATTCGTAAAATACACAGTTCGATTTCGGGTGTCGATCAGCTGAGCAAAAAAAAAGTGCACATCCAGAAAGACTTTTAAAAATATCACTCTAAAAAGGTGCAGATCTACTAGTTTAGTCTCATGAAAATCGGCTGCGCGTTTCTAGTATACCGTGTCGGCATATTTTAAAATGATATTGGCCAATAGAAGCACCCCATTGCAAGAAAAAAGAAGAAAATTGCTCTATTCTAGAAACGGTCAGCCGATTTTCATGAGACTAAACCTATAGAAAGATTTTTGAAAATATCACACTAGAAAAAGTGCATAGCAGGAAAGATCTTTTCTTCAAAAAGCATCAGTGTAAAAAGTGCAAATTGATAGACATATCCCGAAAAAAACATCGTATAAAAAAGTGCACATCGAGCGGTATTTACCAATTTTTGAAAACAATCGCACATATAGAGACCCCGGAAAGTATCGGTAAATATATATTTAATCGCGTCCGAAATGGTGAAATATCTCCAGTAAACGACTCAAAAATCTTATTTGAATTATGAAATATCAAAAATGTATGGATATGTATAAAAATACACGCCATACAGTTACCGTTACATATGTAAACAAGCGAAAGGCTGGCTCTAGGTTAAAGTCGAAACAAGGAGCTTTTTTTTATAAAACTTGAAAGAAAAATTCTAGTTTTTTGTCCAAATTTCTTGTCTCGAAAATTCGACCGTGAATGCTTACCTGCGTTTTTCATCTCGGGGCTAATGTCGGACATAACCGATTTGATGTCTTCCAACGATAAAAAACCATCTTCGTCTCGGTCAAGAAACTCAAAAATTGTTTTCATCTCGTGGTCTATATAAAAAGTATTAGTACACCCTCTGCACCTTCATATGTACCATATTAGGGAATATATTTTTTCTTGTTTTAACAACTGTAAAAACTACTTGGTTTTGGGAAAAAATGTCGACCTCTTGAAAATGCTGAAACGCGGTGTCCAGAATTTTTTTAGTAGATTTTAAATGTAGACTTTTTTAATCTTGGGACGTATTCTAGATTGCTTTATATACCAATTATACAGTCCCTGCTACATTATTCTTAATTTCTTCAATTAGCTCAAATTAGCACAAATCGTTTTTCGTTCATTTGTCAACACGGTATTTTTCTGTACCAAACGCAGTGTACAAAACGGTACGCCTAAATGACGCTCATAAATCGTAACTTTTTTGAATTTTTTAACCGCTAGAATTGAAGCACCAAACTACGACTGAAGAAGGTACAGGGGAGGGCGTGGAAATGGACGGTGTGATAAGGGACGCAAATTTGTTTTTTTTTAATTTGTGCATAGTATGTACCCAGTCGTGCGCGCATACAGTTTCTAGAAAAAGTGTTTTCATAAAACATGAACAAACCGGTAATGTCATCTTCATAAATTGAGGCCATATCAAAATGCTTCGATTTCATTACTTTTGTCCATTTCGTGTAAAATTTTCTCTTACTCGTCGTCATCTCCTAGTAAATGTTTTTTTTAAATAGATTTGTATAAGTTAAAAGAAAATACATTTTTGTATACATAATGTGCTCTAGCTAATTACCTGATTTTGAAGTGTTTCCATATTTTTTTTTTCGTCGTGTAGATCAATAAGGTTTAAAATTTATTCCTTGGATTCCTTGGATAACACAGTTTTTAAATATTCATTGCTAAAACAAATTCAGAGAGGCAAAAAAACCTACAACCTTCAATTTGCATTATTTATCTGTATTATCGCACCTATAAACTAAAATGCTCAAGAAAAGTAAAAACACAAAAAACACCTTAAAAGCTTATTTTAAACAATATCTAAGACTTTTAAAAACTTATTTTTAAGATTCTAAAAGTTTTTTTAAGATTTTAAAGATTTCTCTGGTTTATCAAATACATAATCTAATTACACCCCCTGCGCCGTTATCGGGTCACCCTTTATCGGGTCAAAACCCGTTATCGGGTCAAAAGTTCGACTCAAAATTTTCCAGCCACCCCACCTACGCACTGCGCCGTTATCGGGTCAAAAAAAAATTGCGGTCAAAAATACGTTTAAATTATGTTTTTTTATTTAATGTTTGAATATGTTAGAGTTCTAAATATTTTCTCTATTTTTCAGAATATTTTGAAGGCAAGTTTTTCTGAAAGAATGACCATTTTTTTCTTTATATAAACGACCGTTTAATCTTGTGACATAATTTGTTGGTGTACATTATTCCCGCTGTTGCCGTTATCGGGTCAAAATTGTCGATCAAAATTTTCCAGGCATTCCGCCTACGCTCTGCGCCGTTATCGGGTCAAAACCAGTTATCGGGTCAAAATGTGTCTTCGAAATGTTGACCCGATAACGGCGCAGGGGGTTATATTATCGAAATTAGCTAGAGTAAGTCGACAACCTAATTTTAGTTTAGGGTTGTTACGGATTTTGGCACCATTGCTTTTCGGAGAAAAATTTTTCCGGAGAATAAACGTTTTATACGATAGACCGCGGTGCCGCCGATTTTATCACAAATGAAAATTTAGAAAAAAAAGTGAACTACATATCTCTATTCGTCACCGACTGAATCGGAAATTTTTCTTAAATGTCGAAAGGGTAAAATGTCTAAAGCGGAATATGTCGAAAAAAAAAGGTGTTAAGGTGATAAAGTGTAAAGTGGATAAAGGGTAAAATGTCTAAAAATTTCGGAAAAAATCATGTATAGGTGAGTGTCAATTTAAGCTATTTTTCTTCATCGAATTTTTTATGGTGGATAACGTGTAAAGGTAATAAAATGCAAAGGTGATAAAGTGTAAAGGTGATAAAGGGTAAAGTGGATAAAGCGGAATCCGTCGAATAATTTTCGACGGATTCCGCTTTAGACTTTTTAGAAGTTATTCCCATTCAGTCGGTGCCCTCTATTCGTGCCCCTAATCAAATTGCTACGAAAATTACAAAATGCTCACCTCAAAGGTTTTTTTGTATTTGTTTTAGTGAAATGTAAAAATAATTTTTAGGTGTTCAATCTAATAAAGAATATATTCCGTGATAATGCATTAAATCTACATTAATTCTACATAATCCAGGGGTAGGAATGCAATTTTAATTGCATTGATTATTGCGAGCTGGTATTATCAAAAATTAAATCAGCGCCAAAACATAAATAAATAAAATATCCATAAATTACAGCCTGATTTTATTGTTAATCTAATAATGGGTGAATTATTTATTTCGTTGATGATTTTTTGGTGAAAAAATACAGGATAACTACCGTATGGGGACGCTCAGACTGCAACGGTGATGTCATAATAGCGTTACAAATCATAGTAAAATTGCTCAAACCCTCGCATTCTGAGAGTCCCCATACGGTACATTCGATTTTTGCTTCATATGAATTCTATAACGAACAAAAGTAATTCTCAATTCATTACCTTAACTCTCAGCGGGTGAACCAAAAAACCTGCAAAGAGAGTTCTCAAGAAGGGAAAAATGGTCAAAATTAAGGAAAAATTTATTTGAAACAATTCATACACGACCTAGGCCTTTATATTAACACCATTTGAACTAACAGTTTGCATTTGAATTAAAAAAATTGCATTTGAGTTAACATTTTTTGCCAATTTTTTCGAGCGCTTCCGCCTACGTTAACCATTGAATTAACAGTTTGCATAAATTGGTAATTAATAATTAGCTGTTGAATTAACACGTTTTTTTAATTTGAGTGTTAGATCAAATGGTAAGGTGGTGTTATTGGTTCACAAACTTTCATGTTCTGACATTAATTACCAAATTTATGTAGAAATATTTTTAAAGTACGAAAATAATTTTTCAAAATTCCCAAATGAGCTGTGAATACGGCCACAAGTTAACACTAAGCAAACTTAACTAACACTAACCTAAAGTGTAGGTTCCACACTGAGTCAACTTGGCAAACAATCGAGATAATTGGTTAGATCGTGCATTTCATTTTAAAAATTCGAAAATATTTTCGGATTTATATCTGGCCTAGATTAATTTAGTTTGTTTTATTCTAATTGGGAACTTCGGTAGTAATAGAATAAGTGTATTATATATATTATCAGAGTGTCTAAAACATAAGGTCTAGTTGGCAAAAAATGTTGCGAGAACGAGACGAGTTTGGCCTCTGAAAGGGTTACGTTCTCGTCTTCACAACTGTAGCACTTTGAACTTCAGTATGTCCTTTAAAAAAGCTACTATTTTAAATATTTTTCGTGTTACTTATCCTAATTAATACCATATGAGGCTGACGTGCTTTTCTTTCTATTTTTCTCAATTTTAAATTGAGACGTAACGATTTTCAGACGTAACGGTTTAAGGACGGGACATAAGCATTGTTTTCAAACACAAACAGAAATTTCTCTAGGAATCGTATCTAATCGGCTACGAATGACCGTAAAATTCTAAAAAAAAATTGACACTTTTCATTTTCTGACAAAACTCGATATTGGAAGAATACTGTATGATTCATACATATTATATAAAAAATTATTTGCATAATACGGTACTGGTAAATACCTAGACTAATTTCTGCAATTTTTTTAATATCAAAAGTAAACATTAATGAAGTTTGATTTTAAAAAAGGTTATGAAACCAGTCACCACTTTTTTTGTCTTTTTTGCCAATATTTTTGCTCTTAGGCATTTATTGAAAAATCCGAAAGAATACAAATATGTGCGATTATTCATGTGCTTCCTGTCCAAAAAAAAAACAAATCCAATATTTTGAAAATTGAAAGACTAGTAGCGGTTATATCAAGTTCAAGCGTCTATAGATTTAAATTTCGGTTTTTGGATGTAACGGGTATATCACCTCCTTAAGAATATATAAGTTATATACCCTAGACCAGTGTTCGAAATATCGGCCATCCGGGATGGTCGGAAGGTCGAGGTGGTCGGATGGTCTACCATCGGCGCCCATCTATTTCCAACCAGTGTTCCGAAAATCCCCCAATTTGGCGGTAGCGGACGTCGCGCGGACGTCGATGAGTCCCAAAATTTCGAAATCGACGATCGTCGACGTTCGTCGGTAGCAGATGTCGCATTTTCGGAACACAACTTCCAACTACTACACCATCTAACCATCTGACTTAACACCATTTGGCTTAAAAAATTGCATTTGACTTAACAGTTTGCAGTTGAATTAACACTTTTTTTGTCCTTTTTTTGTCTTTTTTTTTTCCAACATTTCCGCCTACGCACTACCCATGTGGCTTAACAGTTTGCATTTGACTTAACAATTTGCATATGAATTAACACCTTTTTTCGGAAAAAATGTGTTAAGTCACATACGATAGTTAGGTGGTGTATTACGATT
>SCLG01000348.1:85986-100402 GCA_004367875.1 Oikopleura albicans | reverse complement strand
ATACAAATAAAAATATAATTTTGTCGACCATCCCGGATGGTCGACCATTTACCACCCATCCGCATCTGACCTGCGATCATCTACCGCCTACCTACATCCAAAAATCTCGGATGTTTTCGAACACTGCCCTAGACTCAGGGGCCTAGAGTACATATTACTTACCCAATTTTCTAAATCATGTTCAAGTCCAATATCACATTTTCTCATTTCGTAACATGTGAAAAAATCAAATCAACAATTTTTGACAAATAAGTAGAAACCTATGTGCCAAGCGTGCCTAATCGTGTGAGTAAGAAATCCAATTACAGTTCAAATGTTCAATTCATTTTTCTTGGCTCTCATTTGATATGAGCAAGAAAAAAAAGTGTAGTTAAAAAAAGTATGAAATGCGCAAAAAAGTAACCTTCGCTTGAGCACTTTTCCATTGAATCCCGTCGGTAAACATGACCTACAAAAAAACATACCAAAAGAAAAAAAATAAAATAAACTGAAAAAATGGGAATCACCTGTCAAAGCTGCCTTTTTGTACACAAACGATAAAATATAAATATATAAATAAGGGTATCGGAGTATACTTGAATGAGGTCATCGTTTGGGCAAGTGGCGTTTTCGTTGTCAAAATGATGATTATCCTTTAAATCGCCATCTAAAATAACAGATGACAATTCGACTGTCCTCGATTTTTACTGCTTCTGAAAGGGCTTTTGCATTCGACTTCACATCAGTAATTCAATTCTACATTAATTTTATAATTATATTTAATACGCACAATTTTAACCCCTAAAAAGGGCGTTTATAGTCTACACTTTAGACCACATGTAGTCTTTACTTCTAATACGGACATTTTTGTTCTCGAAAATAGCGTCCGTATTGTGGTGAATTGTCATAATTTGTGACTCATAAAGAATTGATTTTTCGAGTGTTTTGGGGACATTTTTTCACAAGAAAAGTCCTTCTTGACAGAAATTGTCCGTATTGAGTGTGTCTGGCTTGATAGTAAGGACTGTACTCGGATCATTATAAAAAAACGCTCTAATATGAGTCTAATTTTGATACGTTTTCTATATCTTCCAAAATTTGGAATCCAAATAATCATTTTTGTCGGAAGACAAATTTTGTCAAGTTTTCCAGCCAGATTTTTTGAAATTATCGGTCTGGAAAATCTGCACATCGAGAGGTACATTCTTAAAAATGAGATGAAAATGGTGCATCATCTAGACTGTAAATTATAATATAAAGTCAATTGCACATTATTGAAGAAAAATGCACATCAAGCGAGACATGTGAATACAGATCGACAGACCCCTGAGTAAATTTTCTAATAGTCTAAATATATACCAAAATTAGATTAATATTTTAGTAATTTTCGAAGACTCAACAGTGACGTCTAGTGGGACTACAAAGAACTTTAGATAAACCAACATTTGTTCCTTGGTAATCTGCCAAAAATCGAGCGCGTGCTGGGTGCCATTTACCTGTAAAACTCATCTTTATGAGGCATTTTTTTTTATTCTTACGATATCTCATGGTGAGTTATTAATAAAAAAAATAAATTAAAAAAATCATTATTTTAACGTGTTAAAGATTATTACACAATTTTATTGTTTGTTCAGTGGTTGTGCAAATGTTTATTTTGTTCACATAAAGTAACAATCTCATCAAAGTTAAGTTTGCTTGTCTTCAAACTATTGTCGATATGAACTTGAACACTTTCTAGGAATTTTTTTTTAGCAATTTTTGAAGTTTGACACATAGTAGTACAGATACTGCATTTCTTTGTACAGTGCTTATTTCAAAATAAGCGAGAAGCGATTAGGTTTATAACAGTGTTTTTTTTACAGAGTGTTTACAGATTCACAACGTTTGGCGACGGGTAACGGGTCCCTCACTGTAATGTTATTGATGTCTCTAAATGACAGTGATTACATTATTGATACAGTCCTTGGCGAACAAACATAGAAGACTACCGGTTGGCTCCTTTAACTCACAGGGGGAAGTGCGTGTAAATAGACACGCAACTGGGTTTTTTCGTCGATTTAAGGCATATGGAGGCCCCGTAGGGCAAAACGGGTATTGGTGACCCCCCCCTCAACTTTTCGAAAAAATTCGATTGACGGTGTTATTTTTTGCGTAGGTTGGAGATTTCAAACAGCTCTCTAGTGGGCCCTGGTGGCCTAAATAAATTTCTGAATAATCAGATCGACGTAGTTTGACTAGATCTACAACTTGGCTTTACCAGTTTTTTTTGAATTATTGCGAATTATTGTGAATTTTTCAAGTGCGTGTTTATTTACACGCATTTCCCCCCTACGGGTTCCCAAAAACTCCTTCCCCCTGAGAGTTAAAATCATCTGTCTGTATTTGAGTTTATTTTTTATCTAGGTGGCATTGTTGAGTATGTTCACGAATGATTTAATTGGATAACTTCCCGATTCATTCATATAAGTTTCAAAAATTATTAATCAAAGACTGTATAACAGTTGTATCACCTTTTATGACACTTTCGCATGACTCATAGGGTCTAAAATCTGCCAAGATATGGGATTTTTGTCAAGACATGGGCGATCTGTCTAGATATGGGAGTACGGACTGTTAGACTACCTCTGTGAACGTTGAAATTACAGTTTTTTGGGAAAATTTTTCTTAAAAAAGGTAATTAACCTCCACCAACCTCCTAAATGTTTTAAAATATGAAACTGTAAAATGTAAAACAGTAAAATATATTTTTGTAAAAGCTTTTTAATAACATTTTAACAAATTACATTTGGACTTTGAGAAAATTGTCAAAATTTGGGGACACCGATCATATGAGTAATATGGCCTAAAAACTGTCAAGATATGGAATTTTTGTCAAGAAAACGGCTGTAAGGAAAAAGGCGATACAACTGAAAATAATTTATAGTTATACTAGAAGAATTCCAAAAACAATCGTCCAAAGCGGAAATGACTTTTGGGTAAATCCAAAAAAAAACTGCGTTTTATCAATAACAGTCCTGTGGGGCGGCGGCAATAGTGTCCAGGAAGTCCAAATCGCACATTGAACTGCTCCTGATGATTTAATCGCACCAGAAAAACTGCTGGAAATAGGAAATAAAACATTTTCAAAAACTAACCCTTATGTTTTCTATCCAGGGCTTCCGACCCCCTCCCGACGAAAAGAAGGTAGGCGAATCGTTCTAGTTCACTGGTAATTACCGAATTCACATACCGGATTTTTAGACGGATTTTCTGTTTTTTCACGTTCATTAAATCTTATTACCAACTACATGTATCTGACTACATAGAAGTTAACGGCATTAGCTGATGCCGACAAATATAGAAAATGGCGAAACCTGAAGACGCATGTCTTCAGTTTTTGTTTTTCGCCGTTTTCAGATTTCGCCATTTTCTATAAAGTTCAAAATGGCAAAAATATGAAGACAGATTTTTCTCAAAAATTAATCGTTTATCATTTTTTCGCCATTTTCATGATTTCCTCGTTTTTAGGTTTCGCCATTTTATTTTTCAACGTTTTTATGTTTTGCCATTTTCTGTATTCGCCCATATCAGGTTGTGCCAAATTATGGGCATATTCATATTAAAAACTAAACATAAATACAGCGTGGTATAGCGGTATCATACACGGAAAAAATGTCAAAAACAATGTTACCCAGACAATTATTTGAACTAATCAGACCTTTCCAGTTTTTCAAAGATAGCCAGAAAAAATCAAACTTGCTAATTAGGGCGACCCGTTTCATAATTTTCTGTGTGTTTTTTTGTCGTGAAGAAACCACTATGGTCAGAAAAAGTGTAGACTTGGTCTCTGGGTGGCCAATCGATTATCGTATGGTTCACAAAAATTAAATAAAACGTAAAATTTGGATGACGCGAATTGATAAACATATNAGAGTTTTTGTGGATATCGGATAGCTTGCATCCACAAATTATGAAGAAGAAACCCTTCTGATGCCGGCTTCCGAGGCATTTTCACTTGCATTCCGTTTCTTCCGTGATATTCACAAAGACTCTCGTCCAAAGAAAATGCTCCGTTATGAGTAATAACTCCACTAGAAACTTCATTAAAAATTTCTACAATTTCCTTGACCTTGAAACTCATTTTTTGTGAGTCGGGGTTTTCAGACTCAGGGTCATAAGCGCGTAAATGGGACCGTAATTCTTGAAGTCGAACATGGTTAGGCCACGTTGCTTCACGCATGAGTTCATATTTTATGCGCTCACGGGTTGCGGCAACTAAAGTTTGAAAATGGGAAAATTTTGGGGAGAATATTTCCATACCAATTAATGCCAAAAATAATTCTCTTATTTCAAGCGCATTTGTGGGTTTTTTGTAGTTATTAACTAAATTAAGATTTGTATAATAACATATTTTTTCAAAAAAAGGCATCGAAAACGCGTCAAACGCGTCCAAAGGGGTGTCTAATTT
Organism: Oikopleura albicans; assembly: GCA_004367875.1. Lineage (NCBI taxonomy): Eukaryota > Metazoa > Chordata > Appendicularia > Copelata > Oikopleuridae > Oikopleura > Oikopleura albicans. The sequence continues at coordinate 95,976 of SCLG01000348.1, read as the reverse complement.
TTTTCTACAATTAGGATCGATTCTGGGAACCGCGAAAAAATTTTCGGACAGCTGATTATCGTACAAATCTGACGGGGGCAATTCCTCGTAAGTTTGAACCTCGTCCCAGTGATGCTCGTGTACACCAGATTTTTTTGAAAAACGCGCGAATTGTGGGTGTTGTATAAGATTTTCATAATTTCCCCGTTCTCGGTTTGTTTCGCAACTTTCTTCCAGAAACGTATTACCAAAATAAGCTTGAAAATTCCCTTCGTCGACCGAAAATTCAGTATCCGTATCACTGTCTGACATTTGTCAGAAAAAAATATAAATTGCTTGCCAAAATGAATCTGAGCAAATCTATGAAAATCTTTTCAAAAATAAAAAAAAACGCACCGTTTGGTAACCTTTCATACCACCTGGCGTTTAAAAAAAAATATTCAAACAATAATATTCCCGAAATCGAGTAGCCATAAACATTATGTTAGCAAATAATTAGCTTATTTTTAGCACATGGAACAATGGACTTTGTTGACTGAAAAATTTATTTCCAATTTTTAATTTGCAAACGTATTAAAGCCTATAATTTATAGGTTTTGTACTTAATTTTTTCGTTTTATTAAATTGTTTTCGTAAAAAATCCATTTACTAATATGAACAAAAATGATATCGGTATGCTAGGGTGCATTCAGTCCATTATGGGCCTTGAGGGTTAATGAAAAAATATGTGAAGTACAAAAAAAAACGTAGTTTCGGTGGTAGATTCATAATCCGTTCGTCGTTTTGTTATAACTTTAACATAATGTGGGTTCAACGGACCACGACAGTTAACACTGTAAAATTATGAGTTAAAGTTCTAACGGGCTTAATGGGAGAAAAAATCCTTTAAAATAAAATTGTTCTTTTTTAAATCTTAGAAGCACTTTAAGTCGCTCTTATTTTCAACCTGTGAGAAAAAAATAGTTAGGCGCGCATTATTATACCGCCTTGGAATAAAATTGTTAGAAAAACCTTTTTCACACGATTTTTCTGGTTATAAATATCGAGTTTGAATCAGGTAATTTTTTTATTGGTCTAAGTTTACAAAATCCAATGTAATACTAGTTAGTCAGATATGTTTCGAAAGATATGTTTCCGAAAATTCCAGACGGCTGCCATAACCATAAAGTTATGAATCCGTGGGGTCGTACGGGCATTTTCCCGAACTGATTCATAACACTTTTTTTTCATTGTGTAAATTTAGTTCAGTATCAAATATTGAAATTGGTAAGTACTGTAGTACAAATATTGTTTTATATAAACTTGATGTTACTTATATGAAGAATTTCAATAATTATACAGTAAAAATACATGACTTTTATGGATAATATGACCTTCGCCAAAAAATATCGTCAAAAATTTGACTTAAGTTTCCGCCCTAAGTTAGGGCCTAACATATTTATCGGACGCTTTTTCGGCCAAAATCGGGCTATTCTAATAAAACAATAGTCCTTTTTGTGACGATGAGTCTTTTTCGGACGCTATTTTCGAGAACCAAAAACGTAATTCAAATACGTATAATAAAAATGGTTAGGGTTAGGTAGATTTAGGCGCATAGTTGTAAAAAATATTTTTTTAATGAAAATAATATAATTCCCTAATCTCATATCATATAAGGGACCTTTTCAGTTCTCGAAAAAGCGTCCCTTATGGGGTGAACTTCAGCCAAAAGTTTACTTACATGGTTTATTTAATTTTTAAATGTTAATTTTATGACTTATTACGTGATTTATGAGACAGTTTTGTATAGTAATATTTAAAAAAAAACCAGAAACAAAAAGAAAAGAGCGCACATGCAAAATTTCATGCTAAATGTTTCAAGTTTGTGTTAATCTACGCAGACAAACAAACGTTTCCCAATCTATTGTTTCCCTTATTTGAAACCCTTTATTTATCAGGTACAAAATGTTCAAGTTTTATGATATTGTTTGTTTGTCTGGGTGGATTAACACAAGCCAAAATATTAATTTTATTGCTATCAGTATTTGAGCTTAGCCTAATTTCTGATTTCGTGAACCAAAATTTGTTATGCAATTACTTAAGTAACTGTTTTTGTTTCGTTGTTCGTTTGTTATTTTTGTTTCAAGGAGACTTGGGTGCTCTTTTCTTTTTGTTTCGTTTTTTTTTTTACTTTTTGAAGCTAGTTTACAGTCTAAACTTTAGACTGTATTTAATACATACTATTTATATTACTTTTTATTAAAAAAGGATAACTAATTTGGTAAGTGGCCCTTATTAATAATGAAACATTATGGGCGTCTGAGACGTTAGGTCCTTGAAAATATAATGTAAAAAACGTAGAGGTTGTGGCCTAGACAACTAATTCAAATTCCTGTTATAAGTCTATCATGTACTAAAAACCCTAGCTGGTGCTATTAAAAAACATGAACTGAAAACAAAATAAAGAAAAAAAGTTTGTTGCGTTTGTCGACGCGAAGCTGCTTTTTTTTCTCACGGCACTCGCTCCCTCACGCCAACAGTGTTTACTCTTATTTTACACGCCCGGTGAGAATAGGATATAATTTGGTCATTGATTTGGTGGGCAATGATCCACAAAAAATGGCGTGAAATACGGTGAAACCTCAGTTATCCATCCACTCAGACGTGTCACCTCTTACGCTGCTAATTTTCGATAGATCACGTTTTTACCGGAAATTCTACGGGTGAATTTGGGTTGTTAACCGCCTTTTGAAGATTTCAAAAACAAGCACTACGGCATTTTGCAGAAAAAGTTTTTGGCGGAAAAGGCCATTTGTGGGAAACGTGTCTCGCGGAAAACGTATTTCGCGGAATTGTCTCTGAAATGCATCTTCAGAGCATATTGCTTCCATTTGTGCTTTTTCGTAGATAACATATATATTATCGTAGAAAATTGGCGTATTTCGAAGAAAATTGGCGAAAAACTTTTTTTGGACACCAGTGGTTTCTTCAATGACATAAAACTGGGGGCGAAATACATGAAATTTAAGACTGCCAGAGTTGGAAATGAAGATTTTTAGGAAATTCATATTTTATTGATATAAAATTGAAGAGCCAAAAAAATTGATGGAAGATTCTATGTTTTTTTCCCAAATAATATGTCCCAAACAAACCATAGGTATATACGGTCCTTGATTACATAACGGCCGTTTTCGGTTCTCGAAAAAGGCGGTCGTTATGGGACGCTTTGGGGTAAATGGCCGTTATGGAACTCTTTTTTACCCTTTTGGTCTTTTTCAGCTTTCACGATTTTCAGTTTCGGTCTGGACAAATTACTCTGTGCCGCTATTACCTGGTATGGTATCGGCAAACTGGTAAAACCGTAACTAGTATATTTTATACAATACACATACAATCTATAAGTCAAAATCTGGAGTTTAAATTTGTTTAATTTTTTCCAAGTTTCCTGATAGCGCTATCAGCACTAATATAACAATAATACCACCAGCGACTGCAATGGTTCTAAGGTCAATCTCCGAAACGTCATAATTTTCGTCCCAGATTGCCACATTTTCCGGATCGGAGAATGTGATTGGTCCCAGAGAAATGATTTGGAAATCGTCCTTACTGCTTCGTTTGTCTCGAATAGCGCCTTTGCCTGTTTTTTTGATTTAAAATATTTTTACATTTTGTTTTTATAAAAAAATTATAATATAATATCAAACGTACAAAATAACAAAAAACGCTCTGATTTATATATTTCAACAGTTAATCATATACACCCAAGCGCAGTTATGTAACAAAAGTAACTTTCTAACCCTAACCCTAAAAAATAACCATTTTCCGCCCACTCCCTATCCAACTATCGTTAAATTCTATTTTTATTAGTAAAACCCAAGTTTGTTAACATGGTTAGAGCCTGAATTTTTTTTAATGATTATCATTTTAACACGTTTATAAAATAATCGAATTTTTCATAGTCAAAATAAAATATGTAAAAGAATGGCACCTGTCGTTTGAGCTAATGCCAATTTTTAGGGTCATTCAGTAAAATTATTTAAATACAGGAAAAAAAAGTGAACGTGATGCTTTCAAATCGGAGATTGAAAAATTGGTGACCTACTTATTTGTTTATCTAATTGACGTATTTTAAAACTTAAATCTTAAATTTTAAATTGCGTTCACAAATTATCCAAAGATGACCTTGGCCCATTTTATAAAAAAAAATGTATAAAGAACATAGTATGCTGGGCAGCCTATAGAACATACATTTTGAAATATGTACTAGATAATCTAGAATTTCCCAAAATAACAAAATCTTAATTTTTTATTTTGAAAGCCTTTGAAGGACGTGGAACCCGTAATATAAAAAATAACAATTAATTAAACGCGTAGGTTAGATCATACATTTCAATACTGTTAAGGTTTTATCTCCATAAACTTTCTTTATTCTATTTTATTTGAGAATCTAAAACATGTTCAAAAACCTAAAAAGCGTTATACAGAGGGGGTGCTAAATAAGGGCCTGCAAAATAAGGGTCGCTTTTTTCGATAAAAAATATTATTGCTCCAAATAAGGGTCATTGATTTTATCATTGTTTCCCATGGGCATTTTTTACTGCATTTTGGTTCGTTTATTGATATAATAAGTTTAAATTGTATTCAATAAAAATTTAAAATTTCAGAATTGATAAAATCATTTAGAAGACGCAAAAATCATAATTACGTCAGGTTACAACACTAAACTCGTTTAATGCTGGGTGTGCTAAATAAGGGCCAGTATGCTTAATAAGGGTAGGTTCAAAAATCGTTAACCGACCCTTAATACGCACACCCCCTGTATAATATATAACTTATATGCCATCTAAATCCCTCCCAAAATTGTACCATAATAATTTCGACGTAATTGGAGGACGTCTACAATATGCTACTCCCATATTTTACATCTAACAATTTGATTTCCCTAGTATAATACCTAGTATAGTACTAGACTAATTTAGTCTGCTCATAACCAAGAATATTATTTTGTTAAATCAATGCCTTGCGAGCTACAGTTCTTAAATAGAGTTATTTTAGGAAAAAAGTGATTTCATGTTTAATCCACGTTATATAACGTAATAACGCAACGGATTTAGATCAAAAATGGTTCAAGACAAAATGAGTTTAAATTGGAGAAATGAAACAAACTGGTTAAATGGTGGAGTAATTATTGGATCAGGTCCAAGCAACGATTTTATTTGATGTCTCAACAAAACTGTCCAATTTGATTTTTTTTATCAAAAAATATTCTTCTTTTCTTTTAGGTTAAAACGGTTAAAATCCTTTACAAATCTGAAAGATTTCAAAAAAACTTTTTTAGAACATGTTTAACTTAGCTGAACCCAACAGGCTTAATTCCCATTATGATCTGAAATCCACTTAAGACACAAAACTATTACACAGGATGTACCATTAACCGGCCACTTAACTGGCGTCTTTTCAAAAACTGGCCAAAAGTGGCCGGTTAACGGCGCATCATGTGTATTTTTGTTGTATTTAGTTATATAAAAAGCATCTGAACCAAATATGGTCTGGCCAATATGTTCACCTTAGACTGCGCAGTCGTCGCGATTGGCCCATTTTCAATATGAAATAACTCTTGAATAAATAAAACTATAAAAATAGGCTTAGATATAAGAGCAAGTTCCATCATCAACCAAAATTTGGGTGTCTCAAAATAACTTTTTGGTTTATAAATTATTTACGATTGAACCGACATGGACAAATGTGTCCATACTGCGTGGTCTAGGGTTAAATGCAAATAGCTCGGAGTTGGTGAAGCCGTGTCGTATAATTCCAGTGTTGGAAGCGTTGGGTGTTGCAAAAAATTGGAGCGTTGGTCAACGCTTTCAACACTGCTCGGTACTATTCAAACGCATTCGGCGATTTCGAAAGATTCAATTCTCAGATTGATTATAAGCCTTAGACACGGCCTAGCTAACTCTTGGGCGCCAAAAGTGGACGTATCCGGTTAAAAGCTCTTTTTCGTTCAAATTTTATTCTTACCGGTTCACAATAACCAAAACATATGGAAATGTCACAAAAGAGATAAACTTCGGTGTAACCGGCAAACGAAAAAGTGTCCGATTTGAATCGGGCTTGCGCATTTTCGCCATTTTCTATAATTTCAACGCGGCTATGGTTGGTACAGCCGGGTTCCTTAATCATAGTAAAACTCAAATCACCCAATGAGTCATTTGTCGGCGAGGCCCAGCAGCTTCGAATAACCAGTTTCCGGTATTCGTCGCCAATAATCGGATCGACCAGGAAAACGCCTACGTAAAGCGTATCATCATGACGAATCGAGGGCCGGGCAGGCATAGGCAACAGGAAAGATCCGTCACTGTATAAAGCCATTGCCGCCCGAAACTCACCCAATCCGCTCACTGCGGGCAACTCAATAACACTAAAAATAATATTAATTTTTCAGATACAAATTTCCGCTAAAATTGATGTGTTTTGTGGTGAAGGGTACTTTCGCGACCATTTGTGATCGCGAAAAAACCCGTTTATGAGTAATTTCGCGACCAAATGGTGTGGTCGCGAAAGTACCCCACTCCTGTTTTGTGAGTACACTCCCTGTGCACCAATCTTGTCCTTTTGGCGACCAAAAAATTGACAAGTCTAAATGGCAAGATAAATGCACAGTGCTTAACATATAAATATACCGTATATTTATATGTTAAGCACTGTGCATTTATTATTATATACGCGTTCCTGGATCTTTGAAAAATAAATGACAAGATAAGTGCACTATCGGGGTTTGTGACAAGATAAATGCTGACAAGCTAAGTGCAAAGGGAGTGTAGATGACTCATCTAAGATGAGACTAAAATGATTTGCATGCAGATTTTCATGAAGGTAAATTATAATTCTTTTTTGAAGGGATTTTGTTGTAATCGATTTACAAACTTTTTTTCTTTTCAGATTAAGCTCCAGAGTCTACATGAATCTCTCCAAAAGAATCCCTGTGAGTTAATTTTTCAATAACAAAGTGTGGTTTAAGTGAGTTTTATTTACCTGCACTTTCTAACACGAAAACTTTGTTCAAAAACTAATTCTTAAAGCCAATTCTAGTGAATCCGTGTTAAAATCGCCTTCGAATTCCCTTTGAATCAAAGGCTTTGATTTATCAACTATAAACCGTGAAATTGTTAAAAATTCTTTTTTAAACATCTTAGTCTAGAGTTCTTAGAACAGTTTTTGTTGGACGTCTACATAACCGATAGTTATCCAAATGATTTCAGTAGGCATATTCCACGTCATAATAATCGAAATTCCAAAAAAATCATTAACTTTAGTTTAAGAAACCACCGGGCCATCTGTCATTTGCGCTGTTAACGGCTTGACTTGTGGGTTCAAGGGCAACTTTAATTTAGACATCATTCATTTTACTTTGAGTACTTATCATGATACATCATGATATTTTTTGGCGGCAGATTGTGAACTAATTAGATGAAGATTACATAATTTTTTAGTTACGCCGGGTGCGCAGTTATCGGGCGGGTTTCGCGACAAAACACCTTAATCGGGCGCCCGATAAGTTATCGGGCGATAACTGCTCAGGGCGGAAGCGGAATAAGGTAAAAGTATGCAAAAAAACGCCCGATAAAAGCACGAGCGGGAAATTTTGTCATATATATCCAAAAATATGGAAAAAACCGCCCGATAATAGCACATACCCCGCCCGGTAACTGGACGCCCGATAACTGCGCACCCGGTGTATAAATTATTTATCTAATTGTTTGTTAAAAAGGGTAGTATGGAAAATAGGCCAAAAAACTGGTAAGGTAATAGAGCGAACGGAAGAATCTGCAAAATAATGGGTGACAACATAAGAGCGCAGGTGTGGAGAAATGATCCTTTCAAAATGAATATGCGAAAATAATTTTTGTACTTGATAGAAAAGTTGAGTGAAAAAATATTTGAAAATGATTTTTAACATGAAAGGAATGATTTTTAACATAAAAACTAATAGATGACTCATTTAACAGATGATATGTTTTGCTAGGCAAATTGTTAGGTAATGAAGCTGAAATTATTTTCATGCAGACTTACTTCAAGGCAGGTCTTTTTACGTCAATTATTGTGATATTCTCACTAAATTTTATCAATTGTGAACACGACGGGTGCAGATGGAAATTGTGATTTTTTCCANCACACCATTTGGTCGCGAATCGTTGTTCAAAAGATGGTTTCGCGACCACATGGTCGCCAAACCTTCCCCAAAACACCCTTTGGCGACCACGTGGTCGCGAAACCTCACCCAAAACGCACTTTCGCGACCATGTGGTCGCGAAACCATCTTTTGAACAACGATTCGCGACCAAATGGTGTGGTCGCGAAAGTACTCATAAACGGGTTTTTTCGCGACCATAAATGGTCGCGAAAGTACCCCACTCCTGTTTTGTGAGTACACTCCTTGTGCACCAATCTTGTCCTTTAGGCGACCAAAAAATTGACAAGTCCAAATGGCAAGATAAACGCACAGTGCTTAACATATAAATATACGCGTTCCTGGATTTTTGAAAAATAAATGACCAGATAAGTGCACTATCGGGGTTTGTGACAAGATAAATGCTGACAAGCTAAGTGCAATAGGAGTGTAGATGAGACTAAAATGATTTGCATGCAGATTTTCATGAAGGCAAATTCTAATTCTTTTTTGAAGGGATTTTGTTGTAATCGATTCACAAACTTTTTTTCTTTTCAGATTAAGCTCCAGAGTCTCCATGAATCTCTCCAAGGGAATCCCTGTGAGTTAATTTTTGAATAACAAAATGTGGTTTAAGTGAGTTTTATTTACCTGCACTTTCTAACACGAAACCTTTGTTTAAAAACTAATTCTTAAAACCAATGCTAGTGATCAACTATAAACCTTGAAATTGTTAAAAATTCTTTTTTTAACATCTTAGTCTAGAGTTCTTAGAACAGTTTTTGTTGGACGTCTACAAAACCGATAGTTATCCAAATGATTTCAGTAGGCATATTCCACGTCATAATACTCGAAATTCCAAAAAAAGCATTAACTTTAGTCTAAGAAACCACCGGGCCATCTGTCATTTGCGCTGTTAACGGGTTGACTTGTGGGTTCAAGGGCAACTTTAATTTAGACATCATTCATTTTACTTTGAGTACTTATCATGATGCATCAAGATATTTTTTGGCGGCAGATTGTGAACTAATTAGATAAAGATTACATAATTATGTAGATTACATAAATTATTTATCTAATTGTTTGTTAGAAAGGGTATTATGGAAAATAGGCCGAAAAACTCGTAAGGTAGATATGATAGAAGTGGGTAAATCGAAAATTTTTCGAAAAAAAAACTGGTAAAGCCAAGTTGTAGAGCTCGTCAAACTACGTCTGATTATTCAGAACTTTATTTGGACAACCGGGGCCCCCTAAAGAGCTCTTTGAAATGTCCAACCCACGCAAAAGAACGACTTTTTTCTGGACCACTTCTACCACCCACGTCGGAATAGGTCGCAAATAGGCGCAATTTAAAGCTTAGGGTCTGAACCTGTAGGTAACATATAGTTGGTAAAACAACTTGGCTTTACCAATTTTTTTTTCGAAAAATTTTCGATTTGCCCACTTTACCATATCTACAAATTGAGCGAACGGAAGAATCGGCAGGATAATGGGTGACAACATAATAGCGCAGGTGTGAAGAAATGATCCTTTCAAAATGAATATGCGAAAATAATTTTTGAAAAAATGATTTTATATTGTACTTGTTGACAGAAAAATTGAGTGAAAAAATATTTGAAAATGATTTTTAACATGAGAGGAATGATTTTAACATAAAGAACTAATAGATGACTCATTTAACAGATGATATGTTTTACTGGGCAAATTGTTAGGTAATGAAGCTAAAATTATTTTCATGCAGACTTACTTCACGGCAGGTCTTTTTACGTCAATTATTGTGATATTCTCACTAAATTTTATCAATTGTGAACACGACGGGTGCAGATGGAAATTGGGATTTTTTCCAGCGTGTCAAACGT
>SCLG01000348.1:67096-83768 GCA_004367875.1 Oikopleura albicans | reverse complement strand
GTCGCTTGGAGGTTTGAATAATATACAATATGCGATTCGTTTGTCTAAAATAATTCCAAATTATTTTTTATATAGATAGGGGGTGCGTATTACGGGTCGTTTAACGATTTTTGAAAAATACTCGAATGAAACACACTCAGGATTAGTCTTGTTCAGCTTTATTATTAGTTTAAAGATTAAATTACCATAACACCAGGAAAAACAAATAAGAATTTCTTCCTTTTTTGTTACGCTTAGAATTAGGTTAGAGGCGCCTTCCAACCTAATATTATAATACCCCCAAACCAAGTATATCAACAATATTCGGTCCTTAACAGTCATGCGCATATTGGGTAGCTAGCTACCCATTTTCACTTTATTTCTAAATAAAAAGAGAACGGCTTGTGATAATAAAAAAACGGACAACGGATTTGAAATCAAAAAAAATTGTTTTTCGTTTTTATATGGGAAAATATATGGGAAAAATATTTTTTTTAGAAAATTGTTTTTACGTTTGGGTCCGTGTAGGACGAGGGTTAAAGTTGAAAATTACCCCAGTAAGAGAAAAAGAACAGGGCTTCAAAATAAAATAATAATCAAAAAAATATGTTCATTGTTTGGCGCGCTAGAGCAAACTGGGTGGCTAGCTACCCCAGATGCGCATGACGGTTAAACTTAAGACTTTTTGGACCAAAACGTAAAATAACTAACTAAGGGGTGTCCAACCTCAACTGATACGTTCTGTAAGCCTAAAATAGCGACAAAAACGTAGTAGTTGAGGACCTCAACTTGAGGTTGTATACCCCGTAGGTGGTGTATGTCTTTCACTTTCTCCCAATTAAAACTGTGCCGTTATGAGACAATTGTCCAAGTTTCAGTCTGAAAACGTGTTCAAATAGTCGTTTTTTATTCAACAATATAAATCCAGCACATTAACTGGCACTTTGTCCCGTTTTCAAGTCATGTCTGTCAATTGAGATTGATGTGAAAAGCTCAAAAAAAAATTTTTTTTTTCAAAAAAAGCCAAAGCAGAAAACATAATTAATGGGGCGTGGAATTGTGTTTGAACGAAATTATGTTAAGCGTGAGGACATGTTGCTAAATCCTTGAATTAAAAAAAACTCAACTGAAACTCCTGTCTGGCCTAATTGATTATGATTACGCGTTTTGTTACGCAAGAAATGCATCAAATTAAAAAAAATAATAATTAAATCAAAATTTTCGGCATTGACCCGAATAATCAAAGCAAGGGACCGTTAGTCGATTTTTTTATAAAACATTTCCAAAAGTTTACTAACAATGATAAGTTTCCGCCTACACCATGACCTGAAAAACAGTTCAAAATAAAAGATAACGGCGCAGTGCGTTGACTTCTTTGTGAACGACATAGGAAAGTCAACATTTTTTAACCATTTCAAAATTTCCATCTGAGATTTAAGTTTAAATATATTTATCGCCATTTGGTATATTATATACCGTATGTAACATACGGTATGTTACATACGGTATGTTACATACGGTATGCAGTATAATCAAAATAGCCGGGTATTGATATTTAAAACTCTGTTTAAAAATATAGGTCAGTTTTAGCAGCAAGATCTTGGGTAACGCAAACGTGACATAAATAAGGCGTTGTTCACTTTTTAAAATTAAGAAAACATCTAAACCAGGTGAACACGGTATGGGTATTACAGCGTGTCACTCAAAAACCTTATATTTTTCATATAACTATACTATTATACGGTAATTATTTACCACACTCCCCGTAGACTTTTAATTGCTTCATTTCGTGTTTTGAAAAACCGACCCTTATTTTTTTAATTTTATTAATTTTTAGACTACATTGGAGGTTAAAAACAATTTAAATTATTTACAGGGGTGCCTGATAAGGATCGGTTGCCGATTTTTGAAAACCGACCCTTATTAAGCACACTGGCCTTTATTCAGCACCCCCTGTATATCGATAAGCCGACACGAAAAAAACAAAAAATATCTTTAGGATTCCTTATTTGGCGAAAGCGACCCTTATTTGAGGGCCCTTATTCGGCGAACCCACTGTACACAAGTTAATAATTTTTTTTGTATTATTTAGATAGGGAGTTTTTCATTTTTTCGATACCGAAAAAATATATTTTCATCAAGTTACATAAGGCTTTATGTGATGCAGCTAAATATGGGCCATACAGCATGAATATGAAACAAAAAATATAAAAATAAGCCACACGTTTAGCCGCTAGAGAGTATTTTACTACAACAAGAATTTTACTACATAAATTCCCTCTAGCGCCTAAACGCGTCTCTCTCTTTTTTTTCTTTTTGATTAAAAATTGCACAATTTTAGCAATCTCTATATAATTTTGGCTAAATTGTGTCAATCTGGAAACCGACACACGGTATATATTTGCTTTTTCAAGCAAAGAATGATGCAATTTAGAAAACATTGCCATTAATTTACGTGAAACGCTTACTGTAGTATGTAACCATTTCAAAGCGTTTGCTTAAATTATTAAATTCCCAGAATTATATTTTGTAAACAAAATCGGTGACACGTTCCGCAGTGATAATAACTTCTCTTTAAGATTTTTTTTTTAATTTCCTAAAATCAGATTAAGAATTTGAAATCACAATTTGTAGCGGTGTTAAACCACATAGCCGGTCATAACACTATGGTCAAGAGATAATTTGATTCACTCAACAAAATTGGTATTAAATTTGGTATTATCCAAAACCGACCCACATAGGGAAGATTGGCGGCCTACTTACAACCCAAAAAAATTACTACGATTTTACAAGAAATCAAAGAAATCACAAAAGTTGTTTAGTTTCTAGATTAATATGCAAATGAATTGTCCTACCGGTTGAGTTTCATGAAAATCGGCCGAGCTTTTTTAGGGTGTTTGTAAATTTATTAGATTGATTTGTCAGGGTGTTTCTTACTTGTCGCTCAAATCAATCGAAGAAATCTACAAACAATCTAGAAATACTCGGCCGATTTTCATGAAACTCAACCGGTACCAACGATCCCTATAACAGCAATTTTTCATTAAATTAAACCAAATTACTGAAATAAATTTCGTTTTCTAATTTGTTATTTACTAGTAGAGAAATGAAATAGTGAAAAAAAGATTGGGTCGGAATTTATATTTTATATTTGGTTCATATTCATGAAAAACTGTCGTTATTTGTAGAAATTTAGAATAACTGGAAAACCATTTCATACAAGATTTTTTAAAGTTCTTTTTCATGTATTTATCATTTGATTTTTAAAAATCGTAATAATTAAAAAAAACAACAACATTATAATTAGAATTTGCATTGTGGTCTCTCGCACTGTATCTCGCAGAAAAAAAACATCGCAAAATTCTTCGCAGGTATCGTTGTTCTAAGCGCAGTTGTGTCCCTTCGGGGTTTTTCAAAAATAACGTGTCTCCCAAAAAAAGGCTTCTCGCAGAATAGGGTCTTTCGCAAAAAAAGAATCTTTCAGAAATTTTGCAAAATTTGTTTCGTGAGAAATACGTTTTCTGAAAAACACCGCGATGCCTTAAAATTACCATAATAATAATAAAAATAAATACAAAAAAGATTAGCTAAAATAACTAAAAGGGGCGCTATTTCCTATTTTCTACGAAATATTTCAAAGTGAAATAATATTTCCGGCATAACCAGGTTTTTCCATTAGATTTTCTGATAATTTACGAGTCCCTAATCAAACTTCACAAAATGCCCCTTCTTTAGCACCCGAAAGACGTTGTCAACTGTCAATTTTTTATCCGGTCAAGATGACATCGTAATAGATAATCTACATTGAGTGACTTTTCAAAAATATATATTGATGGGAAACTCCAAAAATCGACTCATTGGTGATGAGCAGCCTTAGCAAAATAAAATTAGAAAAAATAAACTAAAATTCAAATGGGTATTAGACAGTGGATGTTCGATAATGATATTCATATTTACCTGACATTCAAAGAAGATTCACATAAATGTTTAAAATGACTTGGGAAAATAGGAATTAACTAAAAAAAATTAATGAGCCGTTAGCACTTATTAAAACGTGTTCAATTTGATAATTCTGAGCATAAAATGATCAAATAAAGGTTGAACATTTTTTATGTTCTTGTATTATTTTTATATTATTTTTTTTCATGATTTTTTATGACTGTTTATGATTTTTGAGATTTTTTTTATGATTTTTTGTGATTTTGTATAATTCGTTATGATTTTATTCTCTTATTTTATAAATGTATATGATAAAATTAGAATTTTAGAACTTTTTTTATGATCTATTATATCAATTTTATATATTTTTTTATGATTTTTTGTGATTTCGTTTATAATTTCGTTTAAATTTTGTTTAAATGATTTTTACTTATTTACGTTTTTTGTATAATACATAGAAATTTTCTATATTTTTCATTTTTTACAATCAAAAAAAAAACTACAGGTTTAGCCTCATGAAAATCGGCTGAGCGTTTCTAGAATAGAGCAATTTTCTTCTTTTTTCTTGCAATGGGGTGCTCTTATTGGTCAATATCATTTTAAAATATGCCGACACGGTATACTAGAAACGCGCAGCCGATTTTCATGAGACTAAACCAGTAGAAGCTAAATAACTCAAACCGGATGTATTACCATGTCAAACTAAAACAAGTTAGTATAAGTACTATTAATATCAGAAAAGCCATCAATATTAATCATCAAATATTAATAATATACTTTTTTAATAATATTATATTAGTAATCCTGCTTCATACGGTACGCAACAGAATAGCTTCACATTATTATTCTTCCTTAAATTTACTACAGTACTTGACATAATTTACCCGAAACTATGATCTGTTAAACCAAAGAGATAAATGTCACGGTTTGCAAGTGAAAAAAAGCTTCAAAGTCGGCAGCTTTAGTGTGATTTCCACGCTAAATCAAGAAAACAAATGAATATTGTTCATGATTGTTCATGATCAAACCGTAATTTACGAGAGGAAGCACAGGATGTATCGTATTTACGGATTCTGACTAGGCTATCCGCACAGACGTTTTTGAAAATCAAAACTTTAAAAAAAGGTTTCGCCCGCCCCTTGTGAGGACCATTTGAAAGATTAAACTTTAAATTTTTGTCAAAGTTTCAAAACAAATACACATTTTTGATTTTAGTGCCAAAAGGCTACCATATTGAAAAATTGCGTTTATTTAATAGAGGACCTTAAAAACGTTATAAAAATCTTTATAAATGGGTGCCAGAGCTATTCGTCATTTTTATTTTTCCTTCAATGGTATTTTTCGTCCAAAAATTTTTCGCCAACAATTTACTTGTCCAAACATTATTCGTCCAAAATTTTTTTTGTCCAAAATAAATTGTCTAAAACACATTTACGACCGATTTTTTGTGAAAAAAGTTTGGACAAAAAACGTTTTGGACGAAAAGTAACATTGACGAAAAGCTCCGGCACCTTATAAATGGGAATGAAATTCAAAAANCACATTATTATTCTTCCTTAAATATACTACAGTACTTGACATAATTTACCCGAAACTATGATCTGTTAAACCAAAGAGATAAATGTCACGGTTTGCAAGTGAAAAAAAAGCTTCAAAGTCGGCAGCTTTAGTGTGATTTCCACGCTAAATCAAGAAAACAAATGAATATTGTTCATGATCGTTCATGATCGAACCGTAATTTACGAGAGGAAGCACAGGATGTATCTTATTTACGGATTCTGACTAGGCTATCCGCACAAACGTTTTTGAAAATCAAAACTTAAAAAAATGCTTTCATTTGAAAGATTAAACTTGCAACTTTTTGGCAATGTTTCAAAATTTTTGATTTTAGTGCCAAAAGGCTACCATATTGAAAAATTGCGTTTATTTAATGAAGGACCTTAAAAAACGTTATAAAAATCTTTATAAATGGGTGCCAGAGCTATTCGTCATTTTTATTTTTCCTTCAATGGTATTTTTCGTCCAAAAATTTTTCGCCAACAATTTTCTTGTCCAAACATTTTTCGTCCAAAAATTTTTTTTGTCCAAAATAAATTGTCTAAAACACATTTACGACCGATTTTTTGTGAAAAACGTTTGGACAAAAAACGTTTTTGACAAAAAGTAACATTGACGAAAAGCTCCGGCACCTTATAAATGGGAATGAAATTCAAAAACAAACATATTACTTGCTCCTTAACCCGAAAAACGTTTTCTTGCATTTTCTCCGCAAAACCGCAATACCCATTTTTTGCAGTAGACAGCCTAATTTTGACATATCTAACGGGTAATTTCAAAGTCAAGCTCATTATAATAACAACCCTAAGTACTGTTCTTTTCTGTTTACTTGTATGTTGATAAAATGTGCCAATTATTTAACGTGCAAAAAGTTCTTTCACCGTAAAAACCATAATTGGTCAGTAAGTTACANTTTTTTTTTGAAAAACAATTTTGGCTCGCCTACGCACTACTTAGTTATCATCCACATTCCGAACATAAAAAATAAACGAATGCCAACTTTGTTTCGACTTTTATCATTCAAAGTCATTTTTTTCCTACAATCTGTTCAGCGTGTCCACCTACGCCCGCACCAGTTATTGGGCACCCGCCGCGCCGTTGTGCTCCAAAGAATTTTTCGAAAAACACTTTTTTTTTATAAATACGGCGGTGCTGTACGCAATAAGGGGACATTTCCTTTGGTAGTTTCAAAGGATTTGGTTACCGGGGAGAGCTGTCTGTATTGTAAAATTTGTAAAATATTTAAAAAAAATTGTGACGTTAAAAAACTAACCTGACGCTGAAAACCGCAGTCTCCAAGTTTTGCTCTGAAATGGTGTGTCGTATCCGACGCCCACGATGTACAAATATCATTTTTTTGAAAATCTAGCATTTTTAATTCTAAAAAATAAAATGTTAAAAAAGTTTCATCCAAAATGCTAAAATATTCAAACCTATGTCATTAAATTCACCAAGTAGTTGTGTTCTGTTAACTGTTATTTCTACGAAATCGACCCCACAAACGACGTATAATGATGATGCTGCTTCATCTGAAAACAAAACAAATTAACAATTTTATTTGAATTTTAATGATACACCACCTGTCTAGGGAAGTTAACAAAACGATCGGGAAAAAGGTGTTAACTTTCATGAATTTTGTTATCTTTTAGGAATCTATTTAACTTTAGTACCCAGTGCGTCAAGTAAAAGTGGGAAAGACGGCGCGAACCGACTGTTAACTTCCATGAATTATGTTAACTTCCGAAAATTTTGTTAACTTTAGGGGTGTTAACTTCCGTAGATAGGCGGTGTCATAACTTTCCAACAAGAGAATGGTTCCAAAATAGATTCCCATCAGGTTTTTGAGAATGAAAATGGCAAAAAAAATGCCCCTTACTAGTTATCTTAACAAAGTTGGTTCATCTTAACAGTCTTGGGCCTCGCGATTTCGTATTTAAAAAAAATCAATTTATCTTAACGCTTTTTGAGGACTCTTAGTAATATGATAACAGGATAGGTGGTTTATTAGACTACAATTTTGTGTCATGCTGGTACACAATGGTTAAATGAGTCAGAGCTACTGATCCGACCGTAATTTATTATTTACAAACGCATCAAACCGCTTCGTGCCAAATTTGTGGTCATTTTTGCGTTTACAAAACCGCTTAGGAGGTGTATTAAGTTTGTTTATTACGATGAAAAAATATGAGGCTGATATTACTAAATAAAGCTATTGGCATATATTAAATTTTTAACCAGTTAACCACCAAAAACAATTTTGATGACTTCTTTTTGTATTCAATTGGCCATAGCGCGAACAACGGTTAACCAAAAATGACCACTGCATTTTTTTTCAACGTGAATCGTTAGTACTGCTTAGAACGTGTTAACTAAAATCATGTTAACTTTTTAATGATCAAATACGGTTAAATCAGCTAATTTTTTTAATGCTACCGCACATGAATTAATCTAACTGCGGTGTAATCAAAACCAAACATGTTTAGTGAAAAAGTAAAAAAATCAAATACAAAATATATGTTCAATGACAGTTGTATGATATGAACGCGATGTTCTAAAAAATAAAAATAAAAATAATATGGTAAAATACAAAGTTCTGATGCCTAGGGTTCCGGTCGCACCCAATATCTCTTACATACTTGCAAAAACGAGAGAGAGGCTTTTTTAATAAAAACTACCGTATGGGGACGCTCAGACTGTGAGGGTGACGTCAGAATAACGTTACAAATCATAGGAAAATTGCTCAAAGCCTCACAGTCTGAGAGTCCCCATACGGTAAATAAACTACACAACCTGCGCCGTTGTCGGGTCAACATTTTGAGGAAAAAATTGACCCGGTAACGGGTTTTGACCCGAGAACGGCGCAGGACGTAGGCGGAATGTCTGAAACTTTTTGATTGAAAATCTTGACCCGATAATGGCACGAGCGGGAATTTCGACTCGGTTTTGGCATATGAAAATTTTGACCCGATAACTGCACGAGTCGGGATTTTCTAGAACGTCTCATATGTCTATGAGTTTATTTCATATTTCTGCAGTCCTATTTGAATATTTATACAAAAAAAAAATATTATCCAAAATTAGCCCTCGGCTTGTTAAAAGCTCTGGCTAGAAAATATTGAGAAGTCTACAAATTCAAACATTGAATAAATAAATAGAAAAGGATTTAAACGTATTTTAATTACGGAATTTTTTTTTTGACCCGATAACGGCGCAATGCGTAGGCGGAGTGGCTAGAAAATTTTGAGTCCAAACGTTGACCCGATAATGGGTTTTGAGCCGATAAAGGGTGACCCGATAACGGCGCAGTTGGTGTAGGGTAAATTACATTGAGTTTTTTGAGGTTAATGAGTTTTACAAACAAAAATGAAAAAAACTTCCCGATTTCAATTTTCCCGATTTCAATTTTCCCGATTTCAAAATTCGTAAAAAAAGTTACGTTTCTAAGTTAAAAACTATAACATTATTTTATGAAGTGACATTTTGCTGGTATACAAGTTTTTAGACTGTAAAAATAAATTTCTAACTCCAGATGATAAAACAAATAGTCGGACTCATAATTGTTATAAGAAACCCGTCCAGGAACATTATGGTTAAACCACAATTTGTTCTGGATTGCGCCTAACGTGGTAAATACCCCCAAATTGCATAAAACCGGAAGTGATGGTTATTTTTAACAATAACAGTAGTTTTCGTCTGGCCACCGCAATTTCTTGGTTAACGCACGGGATCATATCACGAATCAAAGGTTGAACATAACCGACTAAAAACGTCAAAAATTAAAGATATTAAAAAAAAAGACAAAATGAAGCAATAATTTCGTTACGGCAATACAATTGCTCAACTGCTGCGTGTCCGTTTTTGTTTTATAGAATTCAAAGACCAAATCACGACTTCAGTTTGTAATTATTATTTTTGACGAGCGTGCGAGAGTTAAATAATGAGAAAAACCGTAAAACAGAGAAAGATGCAAACAGAGAAGCTTTTCTCTGATTTCACGTTTCTCCGTTTTCGTTCGTTCTCCATTTTTTGATTGTGCCCTTGCATTTAATAAGTCGGCTCTACGTTTTTTAACACGTTTATCAACTTTTTTTGCATTTCAATCTACGCACTACCCGCCCCATTTAATTTAAGTGAACATTTAAAGTGAACATTTGAGGATATTTTTCGAAAAAAAAAAGTCAAAAAGTGCACATATAGAAGCACATTTGGAAAAAAATCGGTCTGAAAAAAGATGCACATCTAGAGGTATTTACAAATTTTGACATACTTTGTTACGCACTCCAGTGGGTATTTTTAGAAAATAGAATCTAAAAAGATTAAAACAAAAAAATGGCTTCTTTAAATAGCTTCAAAACACTTGAAAGATCAACGGGATTTTTTAGAGATATTTTGGAATGATTTGGAAAATTGGTCGCCAAGTTCAATTTGAAATTACCTTTATATAATGTTCAAATTCACTTGAATAAACGTATCAACTCGAAAGCTCAGATTAAATCATTATAATTTGTTCACCAGAAATTCTCGTCCATAATATCTGATAAATTTTAAACTCTTTTAGTTAACTGAATATCATTATTTTCAGTTTTTCAAAAGCACCGCGGTTTTTTGGAGAACACTTTTTTTTGAAAAGTTGAACGAAAAACGTCTTTAGTGAACTTTAAACGAATTATGACTACCAGACTGTCCTCTAAATATGAATAGCGGAGTTTGAATTCGTATTTAATTGCAAAGAAAAAGGGATTTTGAAGAAAGGCGAATTTGTCGAATTTCTGAAAAAAAATCACGGAAATCAACAGAATGACTTTTAGTGGTTTTTAATGCTTACCCAACACGTAACTCCTTAATCTTGACGAGTCTATTTGAATATCTTTGATGCAACTTTAAGTGATTTAATTTAAAATCGTTACAAAATGTCATTTTCTTCTAAACTTTGCTTTGGAATTTAACTTGTAAAAAACGTGATCACAAACATTGTATCTAATTTTTGGAATTCATGTAGAAAATTTTCTCAACCGTTTATTTTTTCATATCGGTTAAATGTTACATGCAAAAATTACCAACCAATTCCTGCGAGATTTTTTATCTGACATAATAAAATTAATTTTTTTTTTCTGTAAAAAAAATATGTAAAGCATCCGAAAATAACAACATTTTTGTCAAAAATCATGTTTAAATTGAAACCTTTTTCGTTTAAAATTTCGAACGTTTTTTAGCGATGACAAGTTAGATATAGAAAATATACAGAGGGTAGGCTAATTCCGGAACACCCCATTCCGGAACAGTTACCGGAAAAAAGTCTAATTCCGGAACGCTTTTTGGGCTAAAAGTCCAATTCTGGAACAAAAGGGGACTTTGGCTCAAAATCGCAAAGCGTTCCGGAATTGGCCTACCCTCTGTAGAACTTAACTCCGATACGTCGGATCGTCAATTTACTGTCGGTCGCTTATCACGTAAGAAAACGGCAAACGATAAAAATTTTATAAATAATAGTATTAACCCCTGTGCTGACATGTGCTCGCATGATTCCGGTGATATTTAAACCGGTTGGTGAGGTCTCGACAATTTAGAATATAAAGGGCATATTTGAGTGGCACAGTCTAGACAGAAAACAACCAAAAGTTAAAATGCTAAACCTGAAAACGGTTTTTAATTTTGGATTTGTATCGAAAACTGAACGTTCATGATTTGTCGTCGTTTTCAGATTTTTCCCCGTTTTCAGATTTCGCCGTTTTCTTTATTCGCTCTAATCAGGCTGTGCCTTTTGAGTGCGTTCCAAATATGACTTTTTTCGAGTTATGACTCATAACTTATGAGTCCTAACTTATGACTCATAACTTATGAGTCATAAGTTATGAGTCCTAACTTGTGACCATAAAATGATGACTAACCCTAATTCAAAACTTATTACTTCTACGTTTACTTGACAAAATTTATAAGATTGTGTCATAATGACAATTTGTTTTGTTTGACAAATGTGTTTGGTTCAACAAAAACTAAAACCGAGTTTGAGATTTGGATAGAAAAACAAAAATTGTTTTGGCGGAAGTAGGTTTCAAAGTTAATTGTAAATCACGTTTAATGAAATAATGAGTATGCCGGGTTCATCTAAATTGCTATCAATTGATCCTTCCAAAAATATTCAACCGTTCCACCAAAAAAAATACTCCCTCAATTTAACTCCCCCGCCAATTATCGTCTGTCTTTTGTTGTGAAATATCAGAATGCTCGTTTTAACAGTTTTTATTTTAAATTTCTTTAATATTATACAAAGTTTAACAAACCATTCGCCATATGACACAAATAACTCTATTTAAAATTTCTATTTAAGCCAAACATATTTTTAAAAAAACGTACAAAAAAAATCAATTTTGGAAAAATATCAAAAAAAAAAATTCTGAAAAATAGTTCAAAAAAAAAATTAATAAGAAGTATCTATCACAAAAAAAAAAAAACTCTCGGAATAATTTTCCGAAATTTTCGTTGGTAATTAAAATCTATTTCAATTTCTCGCTAATTTTCGATTTTTTTTTTCATAATTCTCTGGGTTAAGGGCCTTAACTTAAGGCCCATAGTTCTCCTACATATTATGCTTGACATGGTCACAAAGGCGTCTAGTCCAAATTTGGACTAGGTGACCCCTAGGGATTATATGCCACTTGTGACCCTTGGGAGTTAAGTATAAAATATTGTAATTCAAATGAGAAAACAGGCTAAAACGTTTTTTTCTGGATTAAAATAGCTATGTTAAAATATTATTAAAACAGCACACTAGACTGGAATTCATTTCGAAATATGTGTTTAGGAGTTAAAACGTTAATTTCTGTGACTTACCATCATCGACGTCGATTTCAGCATTTGAATAAGAAAGATCGTTGAAAAGTAAATTTAAAAAGACCCACTTAGTAACCATGCTAAACAGTCATTTTACAGTGGCCCCACTGTATATACACTTTTTTTTAACTATTAAGCTAACGACTAATTATTCTCTATATTCCGCTTTCGCCGAAACCGCAATTTCCCCCCTCTATCAATGTTCCTATTCTTTTATCATCACTTAAAAGAATTTGGAAAGGCTTCGAAACTTGTTTTTCTCACAATATTATCGTAAACATAAAAAAGTATATATTTTTTTTAGTTTTTTTGTTGTTTTTTTTTCGAGGGTATAAAGTCGCCGTGGGAGGAAAAAAAGCGCAGGGCGCCATTGATGGGTAAAGTGATCTCGAGCGACCTCTACAATATTTCCGACACTTTCGATTTCTCTTTTTACTATCAATCGTCTTCAATCAAACAACACTTCCCCCTTTGTTCTCTAACAAAATGTCCCGCTTTTTTTATGAAAAGTTCATTGAAGAAAAAGGAAGTCATTGTTTTTAGACTTCAAGTAACACAACAAACGTTTTTTTTTGTAAATATTTATGTTTTTTTCTCACAACACGTAACGAAATTTCGGAGATTTACAAATAATGAGTATCACAAAGATCCAACATTGAATATGTTGAAAATTACAGAAAACAAATATTGCAAACACCTAAAAAATATTATTGAGTACAATCATTTATTAATACTTGACTTTTTTGTTGGTAGAACGACTGTTAATTACAAGTACCGAACTGTAATATTTAGTGCCTTGTGTGTTGAAAATGCCAAAAAAGAATACTAATTTAATAGTCCAAAAATTAAAAGTTTTTAATAATTTAAAAATGTCCAGTAAAGTACAAATGTTGAATAAATTACAAATGTCGAATAAATTACAAAAATTGAATAAGTTACAAATGTTAACTCTCAGGGGGAAGGAGTTTTTGGGAACCTGTAGGGGGAAATGTGTGTAAATAAACACGCACTTAAAAATTCACAATAATTCGCAATAATTCAGAAAAACTGGTAAAACCAAGTTGTAGAGCTCGTCAAACTACGTCTATCTGACTATTCATAAATTGATTTAGTCCCCCCTAGAGAGCTGTTTGTAATCTCCAACCTACGCAAAAAACACCGTCAATCGAATTTTCTCGAAAAGTTGAGGGGGGTCAGCAATACCCGTTTTGCCCTACGGGGCCTCCATATGCCTTAAATCGACGAAAAAACAAGTTGCGTGTCTTTATACACGCACTTCCTCCTATGAGTTAAATAAAGTACACATGTCTAATAGAGTTCAAATCCAGCTTATTTCGCGTATAGTCAATATAAATCATATCGTCTGTGTCGCCTTACAATGTACATTGAAATGTTAAATTCTTCATAATTTTCACACTTACGGAATTTATTTTATTAAAGATCCTTGAATTTGAAATCTGAAATCCAAGTACATGTATGTCGACCTCCATGCTTCGAGGGTCGTTGAATAACCTTAGATTCGTGAACAAAGTGTCATTGATGAACAAAATCATTTTTTTTTTATTATACTTGTGGTTAAAAATGGTCAATTATGACCTAATCACTCAATTTTGTACAATAAATTGAATACATTTTTGGGATAAATAAAAATTCTGCGAATTCTGCAAATTCTCTATCGATATGCATGTCTCTCTCAATGTGCATATCTCTCTCTCTCTCTCGATGTGCACTTTTTTCGCAAACCAAACAAGCACATCGAGAGACCGCTCGCTGTAACATGTTTCTTTCAATGAGTACGTTTTTTCGAAATTTTATAAATTCCAAAAATTAGTTTTGTCTTTTAAATTTATATTTGCTTGTTTTTAATATCGACGTAATGTAAGCTTACTGTTTGTTCGAAATGATGTTTAAAAATGTGTTCTAAAATCTTGTTTTAATACTGATATATCATGATATCTGGTAAATTGCCTATTAGACTAAGCCTGGTTTTCCATTAGATGGACTTTATTTTTTCACATTAAAGCACAGATCCAAAATAGAACCAATTTCAACGGACAATACGCTTAGTATAATTTTAACTTTGAAGCTTCCTCATGTTTAAAAATAAAATACACCAGGTGCGCCGTTATGTTACAATTTTTCCCGTTCGTCCCGTTATGTTACATTTTTTTTTTGCAAAATTTTTTCCAGCATCATCGATCACGCACTACGCCGTTATGTTAGAATTTGTACAAAAAAAACACGTATTGCGCAATATTTTCGAGTTACATAATCACTATTTTCCGTTATGTTACAATTTGTACAAAAAACACGTACTGCACAATATTTGCACCGTAGGAACCGTTGTTTTACAAATTATAATTTTTTGGCGTTTTCTAGCGAAATCGCCTACGCACTGCGCCGTTATATGATAATTTTCCGTTATGTTTCACTTTTTTCGGGTAAACACGGGTAATGCGAGTAACACGGGTAATACCCGCGTTTTTGAGTCGTGTTAATTCAGTCGAGTATAAATTCCTGTTTATTCAGATCAAATTTTGAACAAACAGCTGTTGAGATAACTGGTTAGGTGGTATGCATTTATATTTGCTGGGTGATCATTAAACCGACAAGAGCGAAATTCCCGGTATTTCCTCACTTTTCTTTTTTTTTTTTTGAAATAACATATAGTTTATCAAATTATGTTTTTTTTCGCAAAATTATCATAAAGAGCAGTGTTTCAAAATGGTGAATTACATCATTTTCGTGATGTTTTTTATGATGCGATTTCGTCACCTCTAAAAAAGAGTAACGAGCTTTGATTTTATTTAAAAGGCTTACTTAATGAAATAATCAGTACAACCTTTTAAATGTCTAGAGCATATTTTTAACACGATCACGAAAAGCTGCCCACAGTGATAAATTACGACGCGCTTTTTTTTTCTTTCGTCACAATTAGAACTAGATGTTATGAAAACATGACGAACAAAATTAGCATCAAGACGAGAGTACTAACTCACATTTTAACTTTAATCTGTTCATTTAAGTTTAAAAATTTCATTAATTTTCTTCTTCGTTGAACGGTCAATTCTTAATTTTGTTCATTTTAACTCCCAGGGGGAAGTGCGTATAAATAGACACGCAACTTGTTTTTTCGTCGATTTAAAGGCATATGGAGGCCCCGTAGGGCAAAACGGGTATTGGTGACCCCCGTCAACTTTTCGAGAAAATTCGATTGACGGTGTTATTTTTTGCGTAGGTTGGAGAGTTCAAACAGCTCTCTAGGGGCCCTGTTGGCCCAAATCAATTTCTGAATAGTCAGATCGGCGTAGTTTGACGAGCTCTACAACTTGGATTTATCAGTTTTTTGAATTATTCGGAATTAATGTGTTTTTTTTTAAGTGCGTGTTTATTTACACGCATTTTCCCCTACGGGTTCTCAAAAACTCCTTCCCCCTAAGAGTTAACACCATCAATTTTTAACGCCTACCTTATGCGATAGAATAACGTGCTCGCTTTCTGAAAATTTGTGTTCTTATTGGCCTAAAAACTAGAAAAGCGAGAAGCGTGTTATTATACCTCATACTCTAAGAATATTAATGAATTATTATTATTGTATTTATGAATTTTTATCAATCATTTAGGATTAGCGATAGAGAAGACACTGTACCTAACGTTTACCACTCTGTTCATTAGATTTCAAGGAAATTTAATAAACCGGATTTTTTGACTGGTTTTTATACAATTTTCCGGTTAAAGAAAAGTACCGGAAACATCATCAATAATATTTTTTAAAGCTAAATGGAGTCAGCAATGTCCGTTTTGCCATTTATATGCACACACTTTCCCTGGAAGTTAAAACTAAAATTTCATATTTGTGTTATTTTCTCTAAATTTCTCAAAAAAAAAATCAATCAAGATTCTTAAGAAAAAAATCTTAAGGACCGGTCAGTCATGTTGTGTACAAATTAAACTCATACTGACCGGTCCTTAAATTCAATTTAGTTAACGTTTTTTTTTCTCAAAAAGTTACAAGAAATTTGCCAAAAAAGTTTAAATTCAATTTAGTTTACAGCCTGAATTTCTCAGAAATGCATGGAAAATTGCCAGAAAAACATTTAAAACTTCAATTTGTTAACACATTTATTATTATTTTAAGTGTTATTTAAATTAACCCCACCCACTTATCTTCACACCAGTTATCTTAACAAAATTGCGTTATCTAAACACTTTTTGGGCAAAAACGTATCGAGTTTTCCAATCTGACCAAACGCCCTACCCAATTATCTTAACACTTTTTGAGGAAAACAGATGTTAAGATAACTGGTTAGGTGGTGTAGTTAGTTGGTTATTTCACAAAGAGAATAAATATTAACAAAAAACACGA
>SCLG01000348.1:49986-66901 GCA_004367875.1 Oikopleura albicans | reverse complement strand
TTATTTCACAAAGAGAATATATATTAACAAAAAACACGAACATTCGTGAAATTTTTAGAATAGATGAATTCTGTTTGCGATATGAAGACCGCATTCTAAGGGTTTGTCCAGTTTTTATTATCAATAGTTGATTACAGAAGAAAGTCGTTGATACTAATTAGCCCTTTCACACAAAAAAACAAAAAAAACGTTGCCGAAATCGCAAAGAATTTTAATTATTATGATTAGCCAAACGAGCATGCGTCTTAGCTATAGTTATCTCACTTTTTGAAATTCTCAGTTCATTTTGTTTGTTTGGTTTAATTTTTCTGTTTGTTAGTTTTTAATAATCTTTAACGTTTACGCCGCTAATCTTTCCCACCCTATCTATTATTTTCCCATATGTTTAATTATTTTCTTTTTTGTTGAAAAATCCAACATATCCGCTTAAGCACTTGAATTATTTCAAGTCAAATATGAAATTAACTCGTAGGGGAAGTGTGGGGCGTCTTCACGCATCATCGAAAGCTGACATAGAACATATTTAAATTCGCCTTACGGATGACTATATTTGCTTTAATTTTTGTATAATTGAAATAATACACCCCATGCGCTGTTATCTTGAAAATTTTCCCGTTCGATTATTTAAGGCCAACTTTCTACGACTCCCTATGTATATGTGTTAAGCACTGCGCTGTTATCTTGCAGTCCCCATTCGCTTGGTTATCTTACAGATTTTTTCGCATGCTAAAAGCTGCAAGATAACGGCGCAGAGGGTATAATTATAAACACTGACACTATTTTCTTGTACTTTTATATATATTACATATATATACTATGTATATATTTCACCCTTCCGCTTTTATTCGGCCACTTTTTCTCCCAAAAATGTTTCGGCTAGCCCTGCACAGGCCTATTTACCAGATATTCCGCCTGCGCTCTAAGCGTTTATCCGGCCAGTTTTCAAAGGCGAAGATGGCCGGATAATTGCGCACGGGGTGTATGTATTGTTGACAAAGTCTAAATAAGTAACCAGAACAAGTTTTCAGAAGTGTCGGGAAAGTTTTTTGGAGTTTAGTTGTGAAACTTTGAAACAATACGTTGCCGATTTGTAGAAAGCATAATTCTTATGATTAGCCGAATAGACGTTCAAAAAATTTTGCCACCTATTTAAATTAAGTGTTTTTTGTTTTGTACAAGTTGTGAATGCATCAAGACGCAATTATGGCACATTATTGGAATATAATGATGGGGTTAATTTTGTTTCTGGAGGTTAAAAACTTTATCAATAGGTTGGTAAAGAATGGATGCCATATGTGGCAAGATGAGAAAAAAAAATGAATAATTGGATCAATTAGCGATCGTGATTTAGAAAAAAAAAAATGGAACAAACCGAAAAATGGAACAATGGGGAGTTTTTTTGTTTGTTTAGAAATTCAACGAGGAACCACAAAGTAAATTGACGGTACTTGGTCATTGTAGTTATTTTTCCGTTTTTAGACTACACCGAAAGAAATAGGAGTTTGATGTCGTAATAAGGGTTACACAAGTTCGCGTAAATCCGACATTTTATCAAGAACATTTTTGAGCATTCCCTTTTCAAAAACCTTTACAGGCACGCTGCCAAATAAGGTCCGCTATCAGTTATAAACTATAACCAAATAAAACCTTGGAACTTAGATGATTTTTTTTAATTAAATTAACTGCTGCGCGCCCGGATTTACTACCCAGGAACGCGCCCAGCTGCACTTCTTGGCGCATTTTTCGCGCTTTTTGAGGCAGTTTTAACAGACTAAAAAGATTAAAAAGATGTAAGACTGAAAATTTACATCGACTATACAAAGAAAAACATATTTTTCAGGAACTATATCAGAGATAAAAAAAAAGAAGCCTTGCGGGTAATTTTGAGCATACAATACGACAACGGGATAAATTACGTGAATTTATAAGTGTTAATTTACTTGCTGGGATGGAAAGGAACTATAATTTTTTTTTTTTGCTTTAAACCGTATAAGTTACACACCGCAGTTTTTTGCAAGAAAACGTTTTTGCCAAAAACATTTTTCGGAAAAAAACTTTATCGAAGAAAATGATTTTTGTACAAACTTGAATGAATTTAAACTTTTTTTTTTCGAAAAACACTTTCTTTGCACTTTCATCTTTTGAAAAACGTTTTCTCCAAACTTCATTTCATTTGTTTTCTAAAACTAACCTTGGATGAAGTTCGAAGCATAAATTTTTATGAACAATGAAGCGCATAATAACGTCAAGCTGGCCGTTAACGGTTAACCAGCCGTCCTTCCGAAACAAGCCTAAGATATCATCATCGATACAAAATAAGTCCACTTTTGTGAATTAACCCGTTAAAATGCGAATAATCATTTAAAAGTCAAATGAATTGCACACCACCTTGTTAGATTTTTTGAAACCATATCGAATCGTAGTCGTTTTTTACAATTATTTTTTGGCACAAATTAGGCCGTGGGCGTCTCAGCGAGTTATGAAAAAATTGATTAATGATTGAAAATGCTGATTTTGCAGTTTCGTAGGACAAAATATATTGTCAAAAAGTTGTACTGAAACTTAACTCTCAGGGGGAAGGAGTTTTTGGGAACCCGTAGGGGGAAAATGCGTGTAAATAAACACGCACTTGAAAAATTCACAATAATTCGCAATAATTCAAAAAACTGGTACAGCCAAGTTCTAGAGCTCGTCAACCTACGACGATCTATTCAGAAATTGATTTGGGCCACCAGGGCCCCCTAGAGAGCTGTTTGGAATCTCCAACCAACGCAAAAAACACCGTCAGTCGAATTTTCTCGAAAAATTGAGGTGGGGTCACCAATACCCGTTTTGCCCTACGGGGCCTCCATATGCCTTAAATCGACGAAAAAACCAGTTGCGTGTCTATTTACATGCAATTCCCCCTGTGAGTTAACTCTTGAACACAGCCCGTTAGATTATCAAATCTGACATATAAAAAAAAGTTTTTGTGTTTTCAGTCAAACACAATTCTCTTCCATGTACACCACCTAACCAGCTATTTTAACAACTGTTTTGGTCGAAAAAGTGTTAAGATAGTTAAATTTTGTTAAGATAATTGGGCAGGGCGCTCGGAATAATAAATGGAAATCGCGATACGTTTCAATCCGACAAGTGTTAAGACAACCCAACATTGTTGTGTTACGATAACTGGTTAGGGGTGTATATAATTACTCTGATAAACTTTTTTGGACGTTTTTTCCACAATAATCTGTTAATATTCTTAAAATATTTTGTACTTCTCCATATATATTTTGCACTGTTCAAACACTAATACGATTTTTGGCGCTAGGGAGCATTTTACTACGTCATTTGCTATGGAAAAAGACTATTTTGCGCTTCAACGCCTCAAATGATTTTGAATTTCAATTTTCTGATGTAACATACCGTATGTTACATACGAGGATTTGGAAAATAATCCGGTTTTTTTTATGTTTTTTTTAAAGCTGAGGTTTTAAATCAGGCTAAAGGGGTAGTTCGCAAAACGTTGAGCAAGACCATGCTTTATTCCGCATGTTCTTTTAATTAACGGTTTATGTCCATAAATAACAGTGACGTGCACGCTTACACAAATTACTTGCTGGAAATAACTCAACTACCTATTACGTTAAAGCAACAAAAAAAAAATTTTCTAAAATTTTGATCATATATTACCAAACAATGACTAAACTTGGAAACCGCGCTACCGGAAGTCTCCCTTCAAGGTGCCATACTCGAGCCCAGTTTTGGTTTTCTCAATTCTTAAAAAACGCATTAAAATTGATTGTTTTTTGTTTATCTTTTTTTTTTCTGCAATTTTAGAAAAAAAAATGCAACTTTTCGAGTTAGATGTTCGACGTNTAAGCAAATTATTTCCGTGTTCAAGCAGATGTTAGTTTTTTTTTCTGTTTTTACCAGACGTGTTGGGATTTTCGCTGTTTGAGCTTGAGTTTGATATCGGATTTAAGTTTTTTTTTAATTTTCAAGTTTTTTTTTTGCGTGTTTACCGAAGCGCACTAATTCGGTATAAATCCAGAGCAAATGTTCGGAAACAACTTGTCGAAACACGCATTTGTACCAAAGAAAAATCAACACGACACATGCAGTAATGTTCTTGGGCGAACTTTGGGGATAAATATTTGAAGTTTTGATTTTTTACAAATAGTTTTTTATAAACAGAAGATAAGCTAAGTTGTTTCACGTTAAATGTCCATATGGTTACTATGGAAAACGTTATTTGTGCACTTATCATGGCTGTTTATCATATAACCATCTAACTAGTTATCTTAACAACTGTTTTGCTCACAAAGTGTTTAGATAATTGAATTTTGTTAAGAGAACTGAGTAGGACATTTGGGAATTTACGATACGTTTCGGTCCAAGAAGTGTTATCATAACTTTCCAATCCAAATTTGTTGAGATAACTGGTTAGGGGGTGTATACTGTTTTCTAATAATAATTTATGGCTCACAATTTCAAGTCTGAAAAGTCTTTTTCACTTGGATCTTCCTACAGCACCTAAACAGTTATCTTAACAACTTTTTTGGTCAAAAAAAGTGGAGTGGGGTAGTTTCGCGACCATTTGTGGTCGCGAAAAAACCCCGTTTAAGAGTACTTTCGCGACCACACCATTCGGTCGCGAATCGTTGTTCAAAATATGGTTTCACGACCAAATGGTGTGGTCGCGAAAGTACTCATAAATGGGTTTTTTTCGCGACCATTCACCAAAAAAGTCTTAAGATAATTTAATCTTGTTAAGATAATTGGGTAGGACGTTTAGTAAGATAATTGGAAATTGCGATACGTTTCGGTCCAAAAAAGTGTTAAGATAACCCAATGTTGTCAAGATAACTGGTTAGGTGGTGTATAATATCTTTTAATAAAATAACTTGCCAATTCAACATTTAAAATCAATTATAGAACTCCTGTAAAAAATGTGTCAGAGCATGAAAAAAGTGTGTCTTCTTCCGGGTGCCAGTTTTTCGGCGAATAAGACGTGGAATTTCCGGGGTGCAGAGAAAACGATATGTATTTTGAAAAGCCACAATTTGAGGTTTCTGGGTTAATACTTTCTAACAAAGACACCGTTAGTCGCGGTTTCGGAAACTAATTTTTATAATTCGCCGCGATAAGTTAACCGCCGTCAGCTATTAACATTTAGAGCTTTAATGGAAATGACAAGTCCACTTAATACATCCGGGAAAATCGGTTATCACATTTTTCACGCAATCACTCGGGCCCCCGGTGTAAGTTAACATTTGGTTTTTTTTTTTCAACGGTAGCGGGTTGAAAATTGATTTCGAACGTGTTCTCAAATCATCGAAACGCTTCCTTCGTGTGATAATCGAAATTAATTTTTAAAAGAGACCATAAACAAGAACCTAATTATTTACTCAGGCTCTGAGTCTCAGAGCCTTTCTTTATGCAATGACCTACTGACAATGGCAACAAAAAAAAACCAAAAATTTCTGAAATTCGAGAACGGTTGTGTATTATGGATTATTCCAGTTTAGCACCTTTTTTGCTCTTTAGCGCCAAATCTAGCCTTTTTTTCAAAATTTGTTTTGGCACGAGTGGATTCAGGAGGAAAAACTACGTCGGATAGGATGGTTTTTAGAAAAAAAATTTTCCGAGCCCGCGGAAAAGTCTGAAAGGTCCCAATGGCTTTTGGGAACCATGGTTTTTTCCGAAAAAATGTATTTCGAAGAAGAATGTTAAACGGGAAAAACTTTTTTCATGGAATCTCAATGCAGTTGTGGAGCTCCTAACTTATGAGAGAACGTTTTTCCGACAGCAATTTTTTAGCAAGAGTTTACAGAATAAACATTTTATTTAACTCTTTGGGGTCACCTTGTGACGATCGTGACAAAGCGGCCTATTTTCCCTCATATGATATGAATCCTATCTCTTAATAATGTTATTTTTGATCAACTTTACTATCATTAAGTACAAAAAAGTTAATAAAAAATAATGTTTTCTTAATAAATTTTTCCCGGAAAAACTGACAGATATAAATTGGAGTTCTCATTGTCGAATCAGTCCGCTGATTGGTTCGTTTCTGGAAGCCGACCAATCACAGCGCCTTATCTTCAAATCAAACTAAATGATATATAAAACAGACTTTAGATAAATTTCGCAATAAAATATAACTCCAAATTCTATAGACAATAGAAAATTATTTTTTGAATATGCTACAAATGTTTCAAGAGTTTTTTTAGTTTTTTATTTATTTCATTAATATAATTATGATAATTTGTTAGAGAGAAAAAAATAAGGAATGTTTGGCTCAGAAAATCGAAAAAAAACTGCTGCAATCCTGTTAGATGGTAATTGACATAAATTGATTGTATACTTAATTTCATAACGTTAAAACTTCCGTATTTAACGATTTAAAATCACGTCAGGAGAATTCCATATGATTCTGCCATAGACGTTCTGAACCTTGCATCGAAAATCGGAAGGAAATTAGACTTGGGGAATTGAATGAACTTTCATTTAAGCCAAGAAAAAAAAATTTTGATTAAGGCACTCAAAATGTGTGCGTAAATATGGCATTTTACGAGGCCTTATGAGTCATTTATCACGTGATCCGTTGAACTTGGCGCAAAACTGACCTCGGTCCCTATATTCTACTTTTCGATTCTGAGTCGAATGGCAATACCAGTTTTTTTTCGATTTTCTGAGCCAACCATTCCTTATTTTTTTCTCTCTTACAGATGCTCATTTTATTAAATTTGCATCGCCAAATCGTGAAACCCGGTAGTCCAACTTGTTACCGGTATTACTATAAATTCGCTTTCAAGCACTAAATTTGCGTTTTCATTCATATTTCACCATAGAACCCAAATGTTGCCATATTTCTGTGAATTACCTTTTCTGTGAGTCACGATTGTAATCAATATTGGAAATGTCAAAAAAAAAACGATAACTTTTCTGCTTACATTAACATTTACACCACATTTTCGGTGAACGATTTATTTTTCAATTGTCTTGTATGCGCATGTCAACTGTTTTTTTTACAAAATACGGTAAATTGGATGAAAACTTTATTACTCAGACGCACGACAGTTGAACCCTCATTTCCATAAATTCGACAATATCACCTAAAAACGTTTTACGGCGATAAACACAATTGACTCAACGAAAAATAGATCAGCTCAGTTTAGGTCCTTAGATATGGGAGTAAAGAGGGGTCCATTTATTTAATTCATATCGGCAGTGCGGTCTTTCGGAAAAAAAGTTTTTCGGAGAAAATGCAAGAAAAAGCTTTTCGGAGAAAATGCACGAAAACAAAACTTTACTGGTAGTTTACCAAAGTTTACCAAAAAACGTTTTATTCGAAAAAAAACTTAAAAAAATGTATTCTCCCAAAAATGAAGAAGGAAAATGTGTGTAAATAAACACGCACTTAATAAATTCACAATAATTCGCAATAATTCAAAAAACTGGTGAAGCCAAGTTGTAGAACTCGTCAAACTACGTCAATTTGACTATTCAAAAATTGATCTGGGCCCCCTAGAGAGCTGTTTGAAATCTCCAACCTACGCAAACAAAACACCGTCAATCGAATTTTCTCGAAAAGTTGAGGGGGGTGAACAATACCCGTTTTGCCCTACGGGGCCTCCATATGCCTTAAATCGACGAAAAACACAAGCTGCGTGTCTATATACACGCACTTCCCCCTGGGAATTAATCAGACGAACGTGCGTTCGATTTTTTTTTTAGAAAACTACCTACACCCCATCACCAGCTATCGTAACAACACTTATCTAAACAAAGTTGGATTATCTTATTTTCCCAAATTCCGCAGCATGCCGTACCCAATTAGCTTACTTTGACTTTACTTTTGACTTTTTGAGTGCTTCTGGGTTAGATGACGTATTTAACGTCCATGAAAGTATATTTTTTGGATCATAGCTATACGGTTTAGCCTATACTTTAACCAATACATTTAGGCACGGTATTCAACAGTTTATGAGGCATTAACGCGCATCATCTAAATAGTCACAGTATGATACAATTTGTCATCTTTTCATTGCAATATTGCTCAAGGACACCAAAAATATTTTAAGGCTTTTCGGTGGCCGTATTTTTAATCGTTTTCTGGAGCAAGAAAATAATTCAGTGATATTTTGATAAAATTATTAAACGTACGGTCTAAGTTATAGACAGTTTCTCTTCAAATGCAATTTGGCATGTAATTTATAATGCTTTTCAGAAAATGTTCTCTTCAATAAAATTGTGGCTTACTATTAGTAAGTTACTAAGTCATCAGAGGAAAAATTAATACACGCCGTGCGCTGTTATATGGTAAACTAACTATTAACAAATGATTCAAAAGTTTCGAGTTTATGAATTGACCGGATAACGGCAAAACGAACGCGCCCAATTATCCCAAAGCGAAATTATTAGTATACAGGGGGGCTCATATTAAGGGACACCAAATTAAGGGATAGAATTCAAATTAAGGGACACTTTCACCAAAAAGATTCAAATTAAGGGACGCTTTTTCCGAAAAAAGGGTCAAAAAGTTCAAATTAAAGGGACAAAAGTCAAATTAAGGGACAAAAGTGGACTTTGGTCAAAAATAGCAAACCGTCCCTTAATGTTAAACCCCCCTGTAATTAGAATAATTTATGACCGGAAACTCGACCATAACTTATACTGCATAATATAGTCAATTATTAAAACCAGTTACCGATCCGATTAACCGGGTCTAAGGTAATTTGAACGTCTTGAGAATTGAGCTCAATTATAACCGTCAAAGTACCAGCAATATACCTAATGTCCGATATTTACCAAATTACCATTACCGGTTTTAAATAGATTAAAATATTTGTTGTTTAATCAGCCACATCTGTCGGTAAATAAAACCAAAATTAAAAGTTTGATTGATAATTTTCGTCACCCCCTATTTATGACGCAACAAGTAAAAATATTACAAATTTTTATGTCAAAAAATTATTCGTTTCGTCAGTAACTAGACTATGCATCATTATTATTGAACGCAATGTCTGTTAATAATTGCCTTTTCGTTATGTTCTATGCAAATTAAAAGGTAAAGGACAAATCCGAATTGAATACAATTTGAATCTATTACAGTGGGTAGTTCACTTCAGAGACGCTTTGTGGTTCTCACTCAAAGTCTCATTTTGTCCCTGCATTAGACTACCCCCTGTATATCCATAAGCAGACTAAAACAAGTAAAATTGCCTATGGTAATCAGGTTTAAAATCAGCGATGCTTATTTGGCACAATAAACCTTATTGAAACAAAGGACCTTTATTTATGGGACCCTTATTTGGGGATCCCTTGTACATCTTATAATAGCTTTACAGTACACCACTTGCGCAGTTATCTATCTTGGTAAAATATTTTTTCAAAAATTGCAAGATAAGTGCACAGGACTAATGCGGCAAAATGGCTAAATATTACATCTGGCAAAACTGGGTGCAAGATAACTGCTTGGGCAGAAAATGATGAAATGTTATAAGATGACGAAATATTAAATTTCGGCCATATAAGTGCTCGCAAGATACCTTCTCAAAGGGTTTTTGGACAGTAATGACTCATTACTGTAATGAGTAACAAAGTATGAGTTTTATACAGTCCTTAACCATTAATCGGAAGTTTTCGGTTCTCGAAAATAGCGTCCGATAAATGAGCATCGTCACAAAAGAGGTCATTTTTTATTAAAAATCCGGTCTTTCATTGCACAATAAAAATTGGGCATTGCGCAATACCCCGCTCGTTCTGTTATCTGGCCGGTTTCTCATTAGATAATAACAATAGGGTATTGCGAAATTCCCCGCTCGTGCTCTTATCTGGCCGTTTTTGACCCAGAATTTTCCAGACAGTCCGCCCACGCCCTGCGCCGTTATCTGGCCATTATTACGTAACAAAATGTTTTTTCGACGAAAATGTCGGCCAGATAACGGCGCACCCGGTGTATAAAACATTATCATNGAAATTGATTTGGGCCACCAGGGCCCCCTAGAGAGCTGTTTGAAATCTCCAACCTACGCAAAAAATAACACCGTCAATCGAATTTTCTCGAAAAGTTGAGGGGGGGTCACCAATACCCGTTTTGCCCTACGGGGCCTCCATATGCCTTAAATCGACGAAAAACCCAGTTGCGTGTCTATTTACACGCACTTCCCCCTGGGAGTTAAACATAGCCTATGTTACATAGGCCTTAGTGCATATGGTACTTTTAAGAATTTTTTTATCGAAAAATTTGAAAAAATAATAAAAAAACTCCAAAAATAAAATAAAAAATCACCGGCAATTTATGAATTGTGGAAGTAGATTTCTAATTTCAATTAAAAATAACGTTTTTGCTCCATAATTTTGATAATATCTTTCATCTCAACTGAAAAATTATCCGAACTTTAATAATTGGTACTATAGGGAGTTCTAATGGGTACCGTAAACGCCCCTTTCATGGTCGATTTGTTGATTAATGGGATCCCATTCGTACGAACTTATTATTTATAATAATTTTGTAATAGTGGAAGAAAATCATAGGAACTTTTATTGTTTTTACTGCATATTTTATGCAATCAATCCCGTGACAATTAAATCCTGTTGACAATTAAATCCTGTTTGTAATGCCCGGTAACCGTCCTGCGCATATGTACCTAATTAGAACCATGTGGCGTGAATATGAATCAGCTGGTGTTTGTAGTATCTGTATAAAAGGATTGGAACGGAAAAAATATTCGCCATCAGAAACTTTGTTTTGTTTTTGTAATGACTTTAAGGAGAATAGAGTTAAATCCATATTTCGGAGAGAACGACGAGTGGCATTTATAAAAAATGTCAAGAATGGATAAGCAAAACACGCTAATGGATAGACTCTATCCGATAGAGACTAAATTATGGTGGATTTCGTAATCAAAGAACACTTTTTTGATCCTCTCCAAATAAAAAAACTGCTTTGACAGATCGATAGAGCTCGTTGAACTGACAAAAAAAGCAAAAAAAATTAGTACTTATTTTTAGTTTGAAGGCTATTTTCACCCCAAATCTTGCTCAATTGCAGGAGGGAGTTCTAGAAAATATTTTTCAATTTTTTTGTGTTCAAAATACTCACCTCAACTACACCGGGTGCGCAGTTATCGGCGGGTTTCGCGACAAAAAAGCCTTAATCGGGCGCCCGATAACTGCTCAGGGCGGAAGCGGAATAAGAAAAAAATATGCAAAAAAAAACCGCCCGATAATAGCACGAGCGGGAAATGTTGTCATTTATACACGTATATATTCAAGGGCAATACGCACAGTGCCCGATAACAGCGCAGGGTGCCCGATAACTGGACATAAATCCGCCCGATAACTGCGCACCCGGTGTATATCTTCGGGGCGTTTCTTAACATCGAAGATGGACCACTAATGTCCACCGGGGTGGACAAAT
The DNA here is from genome assembly GCA_004367875.1 of Oikopleura albicans. Taxonomy (NCBI): domain Eukaryota; kingdom Metazoa; phylum Chordata; class Appendicularia; order Copelata; family Oikopleuridae; genus Oikopleura; species Oikopleura albicans. The sequence continues at coordinate 55,488 of SCLG01000348.1, read as the reverse complement.
GACCAAAAAATATATTACAATTTGTTGCACAAAAATATACCATGACCACCCCTGACCACCCAAGTGGCCGATTTCACCACAAAATGATTTTTTTTTCAATTATTTTCCTTTTTTTAAGGGGAACCCGAATTCTTTGTTTTTTTTTCCTAGTTATAATATGTATATTCTTAATATTTAATCAATTAAAAGTATTCGAAGTCATTTGATGTCCAATTTTTTTTTTGCTTATTTGTGACCAAAAACTTTATTTTATCATATTTAGCCACCTTTTTTCTAGAATTTTAATGCATCCGTATTGTTGTAAGATTTGCCCGACCCATTTTTTTTAATTTGCCAAAAAACACTTATGTCCATCATTTGTCCCCTTTTTTTCAATTTGCGGAAAAAACACTTCTGTCCACCTAACCCAAAAAATGTTTTTTTTCAAAACTACAATAAAATAACCATTTAAATTTTTTTTTTATATCAGATAATAGTTTGTGACAAAAAATTGCCCTATGACCACCCCTGACCACTCGAGGCCACACAACTATTATTTTCAATTTTTGACCTTTTTGTACCCATCTTCGAGTTTACAATAAATTTTTAACTAAATTATAGTCTTCTAATGCCTTACGACCAACCGACCACCAAGATGGTCAAATTTTGACTACAAAAAACTTTAATGAAATTAAGGGGTTAATTACCGTGATTTTACAGTGATTTTACCGTATAAGTTATACGTTATAACCATCATTTGGACGTGTTTATGTTAAAAAATCAATCAAATTTTTTATACGTCCAGCACAATTTTAATTAAGACCTTAACAAATAAGGCAAGGTAACCTTAACAAATAAAGAGGGTAAGCTAACAAGTGAGAAAAGGTAACCTTACCAAATAATGCAAGGTGGTTTTTAATTAGACTTTTAATTAAAACCCTTTTTTTATATTCGAAATAAAACAGTGCTACCCAGCGCTGTTTTATCTTTCATAAATCAAGTGTTTTTACTAGAATATTATCAAAATCAAATTTATTTCTTTTTTCTAAGAAAAAAAAGCGAAAGAAAAAAAGCAAAAGAAAAAAACGAAAGAAAAAGAGCCAAGAGGTAACTGTATCGTAAAACATTGATATAATTTATAATTCAATTGAACTTTAAGGGGAATTTAAATTTAAGGCGTAAAACCGCGTCCGCGGTTAGGGAAATTGTCAAATGTTTGAATAAAAAATGATTAATTGTGGAAAACCGCAAAATGCGGTTTGACACAATAAAAAAGTACTTGATAAAAAATACTTTTACTAGAAATAATAACTTTAAGAACTTAGTATTGAAATATTGCATGTTGTAAAATCAACCACATACAATATTAAAACATGGTCAAAAAACACAAACAGTTGGTCAGGGACAAAAAATGAAAGTCTTTGAAGAAATCGCGCCTGCTGATCGTTGGGTATTTAACCAACGATCAGCAGGAAGGATTTCAGTTCACAAAATATTATTTTGAAAAACACTTCAAACAAAGAATAGTTTTAAAAGATGCTTTGATTACTTTTCCTTTGCAATGAACCACCTTCATTGGTGGAGATGCCTACGAACCGTACAATTACCAGAGAGAGAGATTTGAGAGAGATGTGAGTGATTTTTTTTGTTTACAAATGCGATTGTAACGCATGTTTTTTGATTATTTGATTGTTTGATTTTTTTAAGGACGATTGTCAAGTCCTATATTTTTTTGTTTGAAATTGTGCTCAACCGTGCAATAGTGGGACTGGGCGCGATAAATACTGTGCCCTACCCCAATACTCCAATTTCGATGGTCCTTTTCAATTCGGATCCTTTGCAATGAACCACCTTCGGTAACAAACTGTCTACAAAACATCATTGGCAAATGTGCGTGTGTTGCCGGTGCAGTAACCAGAGTTTACGCATATCGCGCAACTTGAAACCTCAAAAATTACTTTTTGAGGATAAGGGTATTCTTCGTATATGAAAAAGAACAAAAAAAAATTACAAATAATTTGAAATTCTCTAAATGGGAGCCAACAAAAATTTATTTGAATGATAGAAAATAAATACGGAAAAGAAAATAAATAATGAAATTGGAACACAAAATTGAGCACTGAATCCGAAAAAAAAATGAACGACGAAATTTGACATAGTAACAGTTACTATTAAAATGAACACATAAAAAGGTTCGCCCAATTAAATTTGTTAACTGAATGTTGATCCGATCTAGACTTTATAAACTAGCTTAATATATTCCGGATTTTTCATGAGATTTTCCATAAGAAAGCAAAAATCCTATCTGAATGTTTATCGATTGCCTTTTTTCAATGCCCTGTATTTAGGCGAATTAGGCGAAATTTTTTCGAGCAATTACACAATGAAATTTACACCTACTTCGAATTTCACTTTTATAATGACAGATACATATTCACGTAGAGGTACATCAGGTATACCGTACATGTAATGTTAGTGCATTGTCAAGTTCGAAATAGGTTTAATTGGCCGACAATGTTCGACCAATTCACCCTTTTCAAACATTCTTTTAAATAAGATTTTTTTATTTTTGTTTGTAGTTTGCACCATTTCGAAAATTCTCCCATTTCTTGGTGCCCTAGAATTTTTTTCTCAAACTTCCCTAATCCATAAAATAACATTCTAAAGAAGAAATATCTGAAATATCTGAAATATCGGTTGGGGGAAAATGACCATTAACCACTAGAGTTTCATATTCTTTACCAAAATACGTATATATGGTACTTATTCGAGCTTTTCTGATGAATTTTTAGTGACATACCGAACCACGTTGATGGTTAACCAGGCTACTTATTACAAGTTGGCTTACAGTGATTAGCTAATCACTATGAATTAAATAATAAGAGGCCACGAGGTAAACACGTAGCAGTTAACTCTGACGGGTATATGACGAAATTTTTGCGTGACGGCGGTGTCTAAGGATTCGATTAGCCATTGTGATAGATGAAACTGAAGTTAATAATAAAATATTAACTTATTTTAAGGGTAGATATTAATTAATCAAAATTCATTTTTTTTTTCTTGAAAGGACTGTATTAGGAAAAGTTTCGGTTTTTTAGGTATGGATGGACACAATACAGGCCAGAGAATCAAAGCTACTACCTGCTGGAATTTCTGGAGGGAAATAGTGTTCTATATCATACAAATGATATAGAATATACATCATCTAATAGATTAAGGCAATCAACAGTTTAATCAATTATTATTTATCCTGGCAGTTCATGAATTATTTATTTCTCTGATAAACAATATATTTCTAACTCTCTAACTCATAATCAGTGCTAGAGAGCACAATATAAAAGGATCGGAAGACTTCATTGAAGGGAAGCTTTTTTAATCTGTAAACAAAATATTATGAAAAATAATATACCCTTTTATTAATTTAATAATGTTAGAACAATAAATAAAGATGATACTAGTATCCAACTTATCCCACAAAGAAACCCAAGATTTATGTTATGTCTGATAGACATACAGTTTTCGTCAAAATGAATAAACGATGATCAGAATTTATATCATTAAGTTGAAGAAAAAAATTAAGCTGGATATTTTTGGAGAATAAACTGACGCATTCTATATCAACTCAACAAAGACGTCGTGAATTCCAATTCATCAGATCAGCATTCAACAATTCACAGATGAAGAAACTGTCAAATTTTGTGAAAATGTTGCATTTACCTACATGCTTGGTGAAGGGAAGCTTCAATTCAAGGGAGTTGGTCTGGATGAAGATAGTGAGACTGGAAGAATTACATCGATCACTTAACAATAAAGTTAGATCACATAACAAAGTTATTTATACCGATTATGTTATGGAATGAGAAATTACCAGCGTGGAATATTTATAATCTTGGACGACTTCAAGACGAGCATTTGATGAAAATAAATGTGAACACAGAGTACGCGATTCAAACAAAACACCAACTGCGTCCTTTTGATATGCAATTCTGCGACTTCATGTATGGAAATGTAAAGATTTGTCACTTGGATTCGATAAGTGTTTATTATGTATATTATGTATAAATAAATGTAGATTACGTCTTACCAAAAAAAAAATTATCAGAAACATTCGTACAGTTACATGAAAATCTAAATATCTTATTTTAAAGAAACTACACAATACAATAAATATACTGTATTAAACGGTCGCGAAAACATGTTCTGAGTCTTGATTGTCGACCATATGTGTTCGCGAAACTGTGTTTCAGAAACACCCAAAATACAACTTCTTTGGTCGCAAAAGTACCCCACTCTCAAATAACGGTTGCTGATTTCTGAGAATTTGATGCAGAAGATTGTGATCAAATATTTTTTGCTCATTAGCGCCAACAGATAAATATCGATTTTAAATCAGTTTTGGAAGCGTTGGCCGTTGAGAAAATTTGGCGCATTTGCCAACGCTTCGCCAACTTTTCTAACACTGGTTATGAATTGATTAAATTTAAAAATAGAAATCAGCTTCGGATTCTGTATTATGTGTTTTCCGTTACGTATTACAATTTTCCTTTCTTTTCTTTATTTTTTCACATTTCTGTATATTTTCCACTGTACTTTTTTTCTTGTGTTGATACAAGATACCCAACAAAAAAAAATAAAATAAAAAACAAAACAAATATGTTTGTATGACGCATCGTTGTTTTTTCTCGCTCAAAAAGTGTTATGTCATATTTTTTTTTTGTTTCGCTCGAAAAAACCGTTGACACAAAAGCGGTCTATCCTATTTGAAGAGTGCTATGACTCAAGCCTATGAGTCTTGGGCATAAGCCTGCCTATTCCCGATAAATAGCGGTGAAACCGCAAATTCCAGAACATTGAAATAAAAACCGATTCTTCAACCAAAATACCAAGGATTCTTAACTCACAATGGCCACCTATGATGTTGCCGCTTTCCCATTTTCTGTTCGGAACAAATTTTTGAAAAAAATGTTAAAGTGCCTGCGCAAAATGGCCCCCAGTTTCTGGTTGTTTTAATAAAGTTTGATTTCACAGATTCTGAGAAAAACCTGATTGCATTATTCAAATCTCGTCCAAATTTAGTCAATCGTAATTTTGTACCGAGATTGTACAAATGGACATCAGAATACAATTAAAAAGAACTATTTGATGTGTCCTACCATATCATTTTATGACCTTTTATGATAACCGCAGGTAATAAACTTATAATTGGCGCGATCGAGAGTTTATACGCAACATGACATGAACCAACTTTTGTCCAGTCAATATACAGAATTATTACGACACTATTTCACGAACCATGTAACATTTGACCGGTACCGTTTGCTACAGTATAAACAGTCATAACAATAACGAAAGCTCACCGCTGAAAATAACATAATTTATGTGTCGTAATATTAGTTTTATCATGAGTGAGCAAGTCGGTAACCAACATTTCGGATTTAAAGAAAAATAAACCTGATTAATTTCAAGCTTTTGTTGATACCAAGTGTGCGAAACGGGGTTAGAAACTGAACGCTGTAGAGCTAA
>SCLG01000348.1:38420-49818 GCA_004367875.1 Oikopleura albicans | reverse complement strand
CTCACCGCTGAAAATAACATAATTTGTGTCGTAATATTAGTTTTATCATGAGTGAGCAAGTCGGTAACCAACATTTCGGATTTAAAGAAAAATAAACCTGATTAATTTCAAGCTTTTGTTGATACCAAGTGTGCGAAACGGGGTTAGAAACTGAACGTTGTAGAGTTAACTTGCCCGCAAAGCACTACTGGTGCTCAAGGAAACAAAGAGAAACAATAATGTTATTTCTACCGAAACTTCCGATTATTTTATATACATTTTATAGGTGTTATGATGAATCCGCCTTCTACCGTCTTTCCAGGACGTATGAATACGTAACTTACGTAAGGTTAGGTGGCCAATGTTGGTTAAAAAATTGAAATTATTCAGAGAAAAAAATTTTGATAAAAAGGGTGCCGAATAATTGCGCAGGGCGTATGCGGAGAACTGAAAAAACCGGATAAATTATTATGATAGGATTATCCTGCCAGATAACAGCACGAGCAGGCCAATCTGTCAGGTAACTGCCCAGGGGTTGTAGTGAAAACTGTTAGTGTCAGCAGCCTTGTCTACGTAGACTTTTCGCATTCTACTTTTGTTTTAAAATGCTTAACTTTTTAGATTATATGTTTTATCTAATTTTTCGCTTTGTGATATGAATGTATTATGCTTGATTATGGGTCTCAGTCAAATTTCCGGCAATGAGGAAAATAATTATACTAGGAGGAGTCCATTCCCGGAAGAAGTGCTTCACAAAAACCTGTTTTACGAGTACAATAGTGACGTTCGACCATTCCAAGTTCCGTATCGACCAAAAAACATGTTTGTTGTATTATCTGTCATTCATCACACATATATTGTGAATATACAATACCCAGCCCAAAAGTGATACAACTTCATTCGTAAAAAAATGTATGGCCTTTGAGTGATGGAATTTTTAGCATACAAAGTTTGTATAACAAACTATTTTAGTGGACTTTTCAGATTAAAGTTTACGATACTTAAATAAGTTACAAAGAATATTAATGAAATTCTTAATTCAATAACTGGTTAGGGGGTTAATTGCTTTAAAAAAACAGTCCTCGACCCCGAAACGGGTGGTTGTCCCCGAAACGGGTGTTTTTTGTCCAATAAAACCACCCGTTTTGGGGACGAGGACTATAGTTCATGTAAATTTTCATCAATGTTTTGACAAAAAAAAACATAAAAACTTTCCGAAACAAAACCGTATCACTTTCGGGTAACTGGGCTTGGATATCAAAAATCGTTTCGCTTTTTGGTGTATCGTTTTCGGAGTGGAGAAATTCTACATTATGTAGTCATTAACTAAAGTTGTCCAAATCATTTATTTTGCTTTTTAGAAGCACGTCGTATGAAGATATTGATGAATTTGTCGCTGCGAAATGCAGAGCATTGAGGGGTAAATATATATATATACATCAGGTCCTTAATACAGACTACACTGAGGATTTGACCCGAGTTCGTTCTAAAATGGTTATGTTTATAATAGATTTTGCAACTTTTACCGTTACAAAAATATGACATATTCAGATTTTGCTGATGATTACTACACCGAGGAATTTATGGAATCCAACTACGATTATCTAAATTCTGCTTTATACGACGGATCATGTGAAAATTATACAAAACAGAAACTAGGGGAAGAGACTGATATGGATAGTTTGCACGAAGAATTGGTAAATAAATTATGTAACATTAATACATTAAAATTATAATCGTATTTTTTTCTACAGTACAGAATAATGCGGTTATCTATTCTTCAAAAATTAATATTATGAGAATATGTTACGATTTCCTAAATAACAAATGTACGACTTTTTATTTACCTATTTGAGCGTTTTATGGCGACGAAGAGTTTTTTGGGCTTTTACGTATTGAAGGCATACGGTGTTTGAGATAAACTTGATTAACTGTCATGCACTGTTTGGACCAAATTTGGTCCAAGGGCGCTTTTATTCAATATTATTCGTTAAAGGCCAACGATAAAGTAAAACGCACAACGGATTATAAATCAACCACCGAAATCACGTTTTTTTTATGATTAACTTTTTTTCTGTATTAACCCGTCGGCTAATACTGGACAAAAAGAACCAAAGAATATAGTGCTAATTTATCTAATCAAAATATTGATTTTTTCTAGGATAATAATACGCTGGTATCTTCAAATTTTATACATTAACTGAAATTTGTATGAAAATTATTTTACATTATAAGTGAACGTTATTTTGTAACCCCTGAGCTTTTAAAGTAACAAATACTAAGTTGTAGCTATTTAGTGTTTTTGACTAAAATATTTGTTCAAACGGGGGAAAATTAGGTGAGAATGTTTGTCAAAGTATCCTTTTTTACTTTGGAAATTAGTGAAATTAAAATGTGTGCTATTGTGCCGTTATCGTAACAAAGTCAAAACAAAAAAACTCATAATAAGTATTTGCTGAGATAACAATACGATGGCAAGCTTCAATTTTATAAAATATTTGGAGAAAATTTGGATACATGAGGCGTTGGTTATTATTTGGACCGTTATAAGGTCAAATAAGTTTTTTTTGACATTAAGGTCAAGTGAGATTTTTTTGAGAATGTTTTTCGGAACAAATCTTAGAATCATGTCTTTTTGAACTTTATTACCCAATAAGCTTATGGTGAAAAAAAAATTTGGGGTTGCATTTTTTTTAGATGGTTATAAGGTCAAGTCAGTTTTTTAAAAGTGCTTTAAGGTCAAGTCCGTTTTTTAGACCTTGACCTTATAACTAACCCACCCCCCCCCATAAACCAATTTAATTACATGCTGGTATTATTTTTATTTTCTGTATTTATATGTTTATCTCAGAAATATGTAAAATGTCCGTAAGGAACATAACATTTTTTTGTTTTTAACTATTTTTTATTATTTAAAAAGTAGTCTTTGCATTTACACANTCCAGTCAATATACAAAAATATTACGACACTATTTCACGAACCATGTAACATTTGACCGGTACCGTTTGCTACAGTATAAACAGTCATAATAATGACGAAAGCTCACCGCTGAAAACAACATAATTTATGTGTCGTAATATTAGTTTTATCATGAGTGAGCAAGTCGGTAACCAACATTTCGGATTTAAAGAAAAATAAACATGATTAATTTCAAGCTTTTGTTGATACCAAGTGTGCGAAACGGGGTTAGAACCTGAACGTTGTAGAGTTAACTTGCCGGCATGCCGCGGCAAAGCACTACAGGTGCTCATGGAAACGAAGAGAAACAATGTTATTTTTACCGAAACTTCCGATTATATTATTTTATATATATTTTTTCAGGTTTTATGATCATTCCGCCTTCTACCTAGATATATTTTATCGAATTTTTCGCTTTGTGACATGAATGTGTTATGCTTGATTATGGGTCTCAGTCAAATTTCCGGCAATGAGGAAAATAATTATACTAGGAGGAGTCCGTTCCCGGAAGAAGTGCTTCATAAAAACCTGTTTTACGAGTACAATAGTGACGTTCGACCATTCCAAGTTCCGTATCGACCAAAAAACATGTTTGTTCTATTATCTGTCATTCATCACACATATATTGTGAATATACAGTACCCAGCCCAAAAGTGATAAAACTTCATTCGTAAAAAAATGTATGGCCTTTGAGTGATGGGATTTTTAGCATACAAACTATTTTAGTGGACTTTTCAGATTAAAGTTTACGATACTCAAATTAGTTACAAAGAATATTAATGAAATTCATAATTCAATAACTGGTTAGGGGGTTAATTGCTTTAAAAAATACAGTCCTCGTCCCCGAAACGGGTGGTTGTCCCCGAAACGGGTGTTTTTTGTCCAATAAAACCACCCGCTTCGGGGACGAGGACTATAGTTCATAAATACATGTAAATTTTCATCAATGTTTTGACAAAAAAAACATAAAAACTGTCCGAAAAAAAGTCGTACCACTTTCGGGTAAATGGGCTTGGATAACAAAAATCGTTTCGCTTTTAGGTGTATCGTTTACGGAGTGGAGAAATTCTACATTATGTAGTCATTAACTTAAATTGTCCAAAATTTGGACTCCAAATCATTTATTTTGCTTTTTAGAAGCACATCGTATGAAGATATTGATGAGTTTGTCGCTGCGAAATGCAGAGCGTTGAGGGGTAAGTATCTATACATCAGGTCCTTACAATTTTAAATTTTTTTTTTTGGATTGAGAAGATTTTTGAAAACAATTTTTTTATCATCTCACAAGGTCGATGGGCGGTTGCCGGATGGTCAATCATCGATCGCCCATCCGAATCGACCTCAGAAAATTTTGAGTTATTTCCAACAATGGTGTACACTTTTTACGGTGAAGGGTACTTTCGCGACCATTTATGGTCGCGAAAAAAACCTGTTTATGAGTACTTTCGCGACCAAATGGTGTGGTCGCGAAAGTACTCATAAACCGTTTTTTTTGCGACCACAAATGGTCGCGAAAGTACCCCACTCCATTTTTACGGTGTAGAGTGTACAGTGTGTACACTGTACACAGTGTAGACAACACCGATAATTTGACCTGAGCTCGTTCTAAAAGGGTAATATTTATATATTTATAATAGATTCGGCAACTTTCACCGTTACATCAATATGACATATTCAGATTTTGCTGATGATTACTACACCGAGGAATTTATGGAATCCAATTACGATTATCTAAATTCTGCGTTATACGACGGATCATGTGAAAATTATACAAAACAGAAACTAGGGGAAGCGACTGATATGGATAGTTTGCACGAAGAATTGGTACATAAATTATGTAAGATTAATACATTAAAATATGAATCGCATTTTTATTCTACAGTACAGAATAATGCGGTTATCTATTCTTCAGGAATTTATATTATATTACGAGAATATGTTACGATTTCATAAAATACAAACGTACGACTTTTAAATTACCAATTACAGCGTTTTATGGCGACGAAGAGTTTTTTGGGCTTTTACGTATTGAAGGCATACGGTGGTTGAAATAAATTTGATTAAATAATAAAGCTCTTTGAATCAATTTTCTAAGATAAAGCCCCAGCCGGGAGTTCATAGGCCCTATGAACTCCCTATGACATAGGGTCTATAGTTAATCGTCTGCGCCGTTATTCGGCAGGTTAACTAGGCAGTGCAGTTATCCGGCAAGTTTTTTTTCAAACTATCATTTACCACGCGTTGCGCAGTTATCCGACATCTTTAATAGTTTTTCAATCACTGACAGATCACTATATTGCTCCGGGTTTCGAACGCGTTAGTATAACTGGACGAGACAAGTGGATTAGGTCAAATCGACCTGTAGATCTGTACCCGGTTGTACAACTTCAATCAATAAATGACCTTTCTTTTGCTGACGAAATGTTAGATGTTACTATCTCCATACATTTGGTAAGTATACATGGTAAGTAAACGTATTTACGTTCCATATGATATGTACACCCCCTGCGCTGTTATCTTGTCACCCGTTATCTTGCAGATTTTCCCGTTGGGTCCGTTATCTTGCAAATTTTTTTCGGCCAATTTTCCATGAATCCCTATCTTTATGTGTTAAGCCCTGCGCTGTTATCTTGCAGATGTCCCCGTTCGCTCCGTTATCTTGCGGATTTTTTTCATGCGACAGTTGCAAGATAACAGCGCAGGGGGTGTATTCGAAATTCATTATTTTTAACTAGGGTTGGTTTGATAAAAGATTGGTCTGGATTCCCGCCGAGTACGACGGTATCGGTGTAATAACTGTGCGCAGAGATAAAATTGGGCACCCTGATTTCGAAGTCATAAATCAAAATGCGGATTTAGGGACAGGAGATCAAAATGAGTATCGAATCAGGGTTAAATACAATGGTAAAATGGATTGGCTCCGGCAAATACGTATCAAAGCCGATTGTGACACTCAAATTATGGATTACCCGTACGATAATCAAAAATGCTACTTGCGTTTTGCATCCCGCGAAAATTCAGACAAGTTCATGTAAATATCTATTGACGTTCAGCATTCAAGTAGATTTATTGAGAAACCGGCGCTCTAGGATACCGCATAATAATATAAGGGAGATTCGAAATAAGGGCTGCATTCGTATTTTTGAAAATTAGACCCCTATTCGGCGGCGAGGTCCCTGTTTGACAAACCGGTGATTTAGCAATTTTACTTTTGCTTAATATTGTATCGTTTTATAAATACACTTACGCCATTAATAGTAGTCCCTTACCAATCTTGGAAAAGTTAGCTAACGCTTCAAATTTTGACCCAACGCTCCCACCGCTCCAAAAACGTTAGGAAGAAAAATTACCCCAACACCCAGCGCGTTACTTATGCGTTGACCAACGCTCCTCAACGCTTCCAACTCTGGTCCCTTACATTTCATGATTAAATTTTCATCCATTAATAATTATAAATTTCATTATTAATTTCAGATTTTGTTAATCTAGAAAAAAAAACCGCAAAGGGTCCGTTACGTAACATAATTCCGTTACGTAACATAATTCCGTTACGTAACATAATTTCACAAAAAATGCCTACTCCATTTTCGGAAATTTGTGCAAAATATACAACTGTACAATACATGTATGTAACGGCGTAGGTGATTTATATACATATATGTTTAATAATTTGTGTGTTTAGGACGATTAACCTGAGTAGATGGAACCATAATAATAACGTTGCGTTGGGCCACAAGAGGTCACTATTTCGTAACGAATCTGGACGAACGGCACTCGATATATTTAAAGATGAATATTATGATGACAATAAAGAATGGAAAGTTACTAACTACGCCTACGCTGTAACCCCTAGTATGAACAGCTTGACAAAAGCGACCTTCCAAACTTTGATATTGGAGATCCAACTGAAAAGATTGACGCCATTTTACAGTTTGATACTTATAATGCCGGTGGTTTTTGTTATAATTATAGCCAATATCGGACTCGCAATTCCAGGTATTTTTAAAGAACTAATTGGGAATTTTCACAAAAAAAGTTTACACAAAAAGTGAACAAGAAAATTAGTATTTTTGTAGCAAAATCCACGCGGTGTCCCAACCCATTTAAAAGATAGAGCTGAGTCTGAATAAGATAAATAAGGTGCGCCGTTATGGTACAAAATCAAATCATAACAAAAATGTAACATAACGGCAAAATGTATCATAACGGCGCAGTCCGTAGGCAATTCCGCTGAAAAACGCCAAAAAATTATAAATTGTAACATAACGGATCCTTGCGGAAAATATTGCACAGTACGTGTTTTTGTACAAATTGTAACACAACGGAAAATAGTCATTACGTAACTCGAAAATATTCCGCAATAGGTGTTTTTTGTACAATCTGTAGCATAACGAAACTTTGTAACATAATGCCGTAGTATGTGGACGACAATACTAGAAATTTTTTTTGCAAAAAAAATTGTAATATAACGGGACGAACGGGAAATATTGTGGCATAACGGCACACCTGGTGTATCATATTTTGCCACTGGGTTGGGACACCGCGTGGATTTCGCAAACGAACGGAAGTAAAAATATAGTATTTATAGTTTTTGTTCATTGTGTAATAAAGCATAGAATATACGTGGATTCAAAATTATTCGACAAAAAAGTGGTCTAAGAATTTCCGGTTACAAATTTGCAATTAAAAAATACAGCGTTCTCTCACGCGGTACAGTCTAGATACAGTGTAGGTATAAATGTTTCGGAATTGATTTATGACCAATTAATCCTTTCATTTTGGTCCATCTTTGAATTCAGGAGATAGTGGTGAAAAAATTGGTGCCCAGATAACACTTATGTTGACATTTGTCGTATTTCTCGAAATGTTGTCCGGCATTGTTCCTGTTTGGGGTGTGATAACAAACACACCAAAATTGGTTTGGCTATTTACGATGAGTACTGGAGTTGTTACATGCTCATTAATTGTAACATGGTATGAATTTGAAAATATTGCTTCCGAAATTTGTTCATTTTAGCAAAAAATCTACCTCTATTTTGCCTTTTTAACAGTCATGCGCTTCTGGGGTAGCTAGCTACCCAATTTGCTCTAGCGCGCCAAATAATGAACGGATTTTTTTTGATTATTATTTTATTTTGAAGCGCTGTACTTCTTCTCTTACTCGAGTGATTTTCAACCTTAACCCTCGTCCTCCACGAACCCAAACGTAAACAAAATTTTGTAAAAAAAATTTTCTCCCATATAAAAACGTGAAAAATTTTTTTGATTTCAAATCCGTTGTCCGTTTTTAATTATCTCAAGCTGTTCTCATTTTATTAAGAAATAAAGTGAAAATGGGTAGCTAGCTACCCAATATGCGCATGACTGTTAACTGTGAATTTTCCCTTTTCTTTTGTGCTCCGGTATCTTTTTGATATCCAGCACTTTGATGCTGTCTTGGCGATTTCTTCATTGATTCCATTTACGTTTTCTAGCCTAATAAGAGACTGTATGTTATTTTAGTCTTTCTTTGAATATGCATTTCATGGAAAATGATGAAGTCGGCAATATTGGCAAAAAGATTGCTCATGTGGCTTTATTTTTCGCAAAAGTCGTCAATATACTTTTCTTAAACATATGGAAGATTACCCCGCCAAAGATTGGGTGTTTATTTGGCTTTTAAACCGAGACCGTACAGCGCCTATAGATATAAAGTTTATATTATAAACACTTTTTGTGCAAAATTAAAATCGTTTACGTTGTGGTTTTCGTATGATTAGAAACCAGTAAAATGAAATCACCAGTTACTTGTTCGAAACTAACATGGGGAATTAAAAAGCGCGTACTGATTTATGCAATGTATGGACAGTCAGCTGCCCAACCGGGCTAAGTAGCGTTCCACCAGTGTTGGAAACATTAGAAACATCTCGTTTAAGCCCACGCCCAACGAGTTAAAAAAAAATTTCTAATGGGCTCAACGATCCCAACGCGTTGGAAAGAAACCCTATTAGGGTTAAACGCGTTAAACGCTTCCAAGCGTTAAACGCTTCCAATGTTTGATGCACCATATATCAAACAACACCCTTGTTAAAGAAACTGAAAGAACTCATTTCAAGGTCGAATGAAACAAGTGAAAAAGTCAACCAGAATGGAGTTATTGAGAATCAAAATACCAATTTAAATACTTTTGAAGGGTTCACCGAGAAAATTTTAGAGCCTGATAAACCCATGACGGAAGACGAGATGGAAGAGTTGAGAGAATGCTGGAAGTTTTGTGCGAAAGTTCTAGATCGTGGCTCTTGGATTATATTGAACCTAGTCAACTTTGGCATGGTTGTATACGCTGTTATGGAACCAAACGCGTCAAAAGAATGATAAAAAAATGTTGACTTCAGCTGTTTTGACATTTTTTTGAATAAAATGTGTAAAATATTTTGTATTAATATTTTGCAATTATATTTAAAGGACAGAAGCGTCACTTTAAACACAACAGTATATGAAAAAGCCTTGAAACCGTTGCTGGATAAGATATGTTTGTGAGTTTCATGAAAATCGGCCGCGCGTTTCTAGAATAGAGCACTTTTCCATTTCATTGTCTCCCCACTTTCTTGATACGGCATATATGAAATGAAAAGGAAAATTGGTCTATTCTTGAAACGCGCAGCCGATTTTCATGAAACTTACACTGTATGAGTGAAAACACCAAATGATTTTAACGAACTTTATTGCATTTCAGCCAAAGTTTTAGCAGAAAAGCAAAATTATAGCATACTGTATAGTTGGTCAACAGCATGACGGACACGTCCTTAATGTAACGCGGTTTTCAAGTTTTAGGCTTTTTTTAAGGATTTGAGGATTAGACCATGAATCAGACTAATTTACAGTTATGGCCTTTTGGACAGAAAATTGTACATTATGAACTATTGTTTTTGTACGTAAATTTAGTAGTCCTTCATTAATGAAGACACTTCTTTTTGTTTTCTCGGCATACAATTTGTAGCAGATTTTTGCAATACGAAAAGTAAGTCTAATATCAATAGAATGACAGAAATTATTTGCATGCACAATACATAGTACAGAAATAAAGTTTTTTCGTGTGCTCGTGGGACATAACATGGTAGATTTTCGTTCTAAAAATATTATAGTGATATATTTTAATCAAAATTTATTCGGTCTCGTTTGAGTTAAAATTATTTTTCAATCTTCATGTACACCCTGTGCGCTTTCGTATGAAAAAAATCCGCAAGATAACGAAGCAAACGGGGAAATCTGCAAGATAGCAGCGCACTGCTTAACACTTATGGATAGGGATTCCTGGAAAATTGGCCGAAAAAATCTGCAAGATAACAGAGCCTCCGGGAAAATCTGCAAGATAACGGGTGACCTGATAACAACGCAGGAGATGTAGTATTTATTGATAGATAAGAAAACGGGCACTGACAAGAACAAAAAAAAACGAGGCATTATAAAACGAGCGCGAGCTGGTTGGTGTTTTCTTGTATGCAACAAAAAAATAATAGTTGCCTTACTATACATGAAGTTTGAGTGCCCGAAAACTAAGTCCAGTTATTTATAAAGATGACAGTTTGAATATGTCTAAATTCAGACAAGAAGCTACACCAAAGGTATATTTTGTCAACCTATTAGGTATTTAAAGTCGGACAAACTGCTGCTCTT
Source organism: Oikopleura albicans (assembly GCA_004367875.1). Lineage (NCBI taxonomy): Eukaryota > Metazoa > Chordata > Appendicularia > Copelata > Oikopleuridae > Oikopleura > Oikopleura albicans. Next base: position 39,224 of record SCLG01000348.1, on the reverse strand, counting down.
TCTCCTTCGCTTTAGACAACTTCAAACTGTGCCTTATAACCATACCGCGGCACAAGCAGAATGTCCATCAACGCCGAGTCGACAATTGTACTTCTGCGGCACAAACCAGACTTCATTGAATGCTAAGTGGGCTTCCCGCGGCTTTCCATCTTTATCATATCCCGAATCCGCACTATTCTGCACTCGTGCTAATATATACACATTCCATAGGAAGAATATTTCCATCAGCACCATCACTACAGTTGTTGCTCTTAAGTTATCATTGCAAAGTTTTCACACGATTAAAGAATCATATAGAAAAAGTTAATTGAACATTTTTTTCATATTTGACTAATAGGCAATAACAGTAAATTATCAACACAATAAAATGATAATTACAGTGTTTGACCGCATTTTATGATTCGTACAGTCTAAAATGATATACAGTACGGTTTAATTTCGATTGTTTTTGTACTCATCGGATTATTTTAATTTTTACGTAGTAATTGGTGACAAACGCTTAATTAAAGTTTTCAATAAATTTATTTGAACTACCAGGGCCCCCTAAAGAGCTGTTTGAAATGTCCAACCTACGCAAAAAAAACGACTTTTTTCTAGACCACTTCTACCACCTACGCTCACGTCGGAATAGGACGCAAATAGGCCAAATTGAAGCTTAAGGTCTGAACCTATAGATTAAATATAATTTGACCAAGCACGAGGTCAAGGTCATGTCAACTTGGCTTAACCAGTTTTTTTTCGAAAACTTCTACTACATGTACATAATTGCCCACTTATACCAGTATAACTTTGCAATGCCTAAAT
>SCLG01000348.1:19769-37611 GCA_004367875.1 Oikopleura albicans | reverse complement strand
TACGTATGCTTAATTGTTGCGTTCCATATTACGGTCGTTAAGTTTCCATCCACATAATTGAATTTCTGAATTGAAAGTGACTTTTCTGCAAAACTGTACAATTAACTAGCCAAAAAATCATTTAGTAAACCTTTGTAAAATAATAAGTTTGCAATTTTCTCCTATCACGTCGATATTCTGCATTTGTTAAAGTCTTGTTTGATTCAATTGTTGATGATTCTTCATATTTTTCAACTTTTTTTTGAAGCGCATTTGCTTTATCACTGACGGAAAATGTTACGGCTGTAAATATCAAAAGCAAAAATACGGTTCCAAATATTTCAATATTTTAAATATTCGGTCACAAACTGCTCTGATTTTTTTCGGTGTCAGAAATTTTTTTCGGACCGTAAGCTGAGAGCTTACTGAATTTAATTATTTTAGGTCAATAGGGTCTATTTATTAAAAAAATGTTTTGGTCATATTGAACTCGGCGTTTTACATGAATTTCCGCCATCTTTTCTCCCGCATTGTTTAGATGGCGATATTCGAGTTTTTGGCGTGCGGAAAAACTCGAGTTTGGCTAATTAGAGAATACTAAAGAAAAAACGGCGGAAATTCATGTGAAACCCCGATTAAAGTTAGTAAGAAAAAGTGTGAAAATAAAATTCATAAAATGTCGGAAGCAAATTCTAGCATATTTCGAAGGTCAATTTTGTCAGTAAACTCAGCGAAAAAAATCAAAAAAGTTCGGGACCGAGCCCACCTAGATATCGCAGAAGAGTAATTAAGAACCGTGACCGGAACGCTGATGATCAATATTTGGAGCTGCCACAGTCTTGTGTGAGAAACTGGATGAAATCTATTAAAGCACTGTTGTCTACAGGCCGGCATCTCAGTTGAGCATTCGAATTCCTCCTCTTCTTCCTCGTAACCATCGAAAATTTGCTCCCCGACGGTTTCGATTGGTAACAGTCGGAACATATATAAAACTGTCACCCTAAATAATTTTCATCTTACANATGATTATGATGTGGTTGGCGTTTATATGCCGAGGACTGCGCAGTTATTAGACATCCGGCTGTTTTCAAAAAAAAATGGCATGATAATTACCAAGGGTGTAATACGGAGACCTGTAGTAGTATAAAAACTAGTAGTATCAAAACCAATTTTTATAACAAAAAAATTATGTCATTATTGGTACACCACCTACCTGCTTAAAGTAACACCGGAAAGTCATTTCATTTTTTGGTAAATCGTTCACAAATATGTTTTAAAATAAGGTTTACTATAATATTAAATTAACTACCGTACATTAGTACTGGTTTAGTCTCATGAAAATCGGCTGCGCGTTTCTAGTATACCGTGTCGGCACATTTTAAAATGATATTGGCCAATAGGAGCACCCCATTGCAAGAAAAAAGAAGAAAATTGCTCTATTCTAGAAACACTCAGCGGATTTTCATGAGGCTAAACCTGTACTGTACTTATACTGAACACTCACCAAGCATACTTGAATGGAGTCGCGTATTTCACAAGTTTCTGCGTTATTTCTTCTATAACATGGCCCAACATAATTTAAAAAAATATCTCTCTAATTTCCATTAGTAATAAAATGTTGAATAATACTGATAAAGTTAGCTTCTCAAGTAGAGCATTTGAAGCATACTTATTAATCGAGCATAAAGAAGTTTACGACCAATGTACGTTTTTTTCGTAATTTGTTATTTATAACGTCGCACGCGGTTGTGTAGGCCGATTTGTGACTAATTTTGCGCCACATTAGTCCTATAAAATTAGTCCTGTAATTTATACAGGAAATACGCTATAACTTAAAGTTTTTTAGAGGAGCATATTGGACCCCTGATATGGTTAAAAATAAGTTTAGGATTTACCAGTTAAAAATGACAATCTTAATAATTTATTTTTGACCCTATTTTCCTATACAGTGTGATCCAACAATAAATCAGTCTGGGGAAGTTTTTTACACGCACGTTTTATGGTGGAAGAACATAAAACTGCGTGCACAAATTTGCTCTTACTGATCGATTGTTGGACCACACGGTATATTGAAGTTCAGCAAAAGACAAAGAATAAATATGCAGAGGTAAATAAACCAGAAGGTCGTAACGATATTGTCGTTATGTTAAATTTAAATTTTGATAAAAATTACAACTAGGAAAAACTAGGACTAAAATTGCAACTTGGAAAACGGATCATGCGTCTATTTACATCAGTCCGTCAAAACAGCCCATTGGTAGAATCAGACCAAAGGTTGCCCACCGTGTCCAGGCTGGTTATGGAATTAACGTTCAGCATTAAAAGTTTTCAAAATTTTATTATAAATCGAGTAAGAATTTTTGGAACCAAAGTTTTGTTTCACAGGCTACTTCCAACTTTGAATATTTTGATGCTTTTGATATATTTTAAATATGATAATGGTTTTTGATACACAAATAATTTATGGCATTTGCGAGGCATCATGCTCAGCCATGCTAGGTACATCAGATTTGATAGAAAAATAAAAATTATTCAACATTTATATCTTCGTCGTCTTCCGGGTCGTTCGGGGGTTCTTTTTTGACGGTTTCAATCGCGAATACTGGTTGTTGTTCGGGAGATGGTGAAATGTCGCCGTGAGACAAACGCATACCGCTTTGTGTAGGAAGTATTAGAGGTGCCTAAAAAATTATTTAGGTACACTTTCTAGTAGTTAAAATTGCTATTAAAAAGGACTTTTGAACAATTGTATTAAATTTATGCCAAAGAACATACTTGGGTTCCTAGTATAAACACTAAAGTACGTGTTTTTTGACAGGTCTGACATGCAACAACGAGTTTAATATCAAACACTCTAAAATGAATAATTGTTAACTCGCGACCATCTCGCGACCCTCTNTTGTTAGAATTTGGTCTAATGTCCACTTTATATTTTTCTAGGATTTTCGCTAAAATTAAACCTTTATTTTATTCTCAAACTAAAAAGTCGGAGCACGATCGATGAATAACGCTTTCATCGCATTATACTTTAGAAATATTCAAAATGTGCCCTGTTAATTTTCGTATACAGGGCGCGCAGTTATTTTGGGAGCAGTTATCTTGCGAAAAATTGCCGCTCGTACGCTTATCTTGCCGCTTTTCAGAATTTTGTTTTTCTGGATTTATAATAATTATGTGCTATGCACTGAGCAGTTATCTTGCAACTTTTCATGGACGAAGTTCGCAAGATAACTGCGCACCCTGTGTATGTGTATGACAAATTTACAGGGTGTTTTTCTCGGTATTGCACTAAAAACGCGCAAAAGTAATTCCGGTTTTGCTTCGGCGGTTTAGGGACAAGGATCTCCTCATTGCACAGAAAGTGCCCAGTACTGTTCTAGCCAGAGAGTATTTCGTGCAAGCGGGGACTTTTTGGTTCGAAGAGTGAATAATCAATTGTCTTACTAATTGTTTGCTTTATGCCGCGAAATCATCACAGTACTACAATGTCGACACATTAAGTGTTAGATATAAATTTATGAAGGCTGTTCTTGAAGGCCTGGACAAATATATTGCCGAAGTTGGGAATTTTGCAATTAGCGGTTTTTCTGATTTCAAGATATAAAATTCTATCCAGAACCACCTAGTTAACAAACTTCATTCGAGTTAACACTTTTGTGGTCTATTTTATCTTTTAACTTATATATAACGGTAAACATTTTAACGATACATTATTTGCTTAATGTTTTAAAGTTCAAAAAGTGAGCATAATTTCCAGAATGCGTTGGACTTTTTGCAAACATTCCCAAGCATTGTGCGAATAATGTAAAGTTGACATTAGACCAAATTCTAAGAAAACCTAAACATTACGCCATTTGTATCATGTTCATTAAAAGTGTACATAACTGACGTTAAGAACTGCGATAACGCATTAAATAACTCACGTTATATTAGATGATGAAAGACAGTAAATCCTGCCTATTATGTATAACTGTACATAATGGATTTTAATTGAAAGAGTGAACATAATGTTAATAATTTAGTAATATGGAACACACGTACAAGCGTCGTTGAACAAATGGACCCAGCCAAAGAGTACTTACCATCGTCACATTCTTAGCCGCTCACAGATCTGATGATAACATTTCATTTCCGAAAACTTGCTTAGTATATATAATACGGGCCATATTATATCCTCATAGAATGACCGACATCTCATGAGCTGTCATACCCTTCAGAGGACCCAAGACCCAATTTACGAGTTACTAAAAAATCCTTTTATGGGATTTCGCGTTAATTTGACATAACTAAACAATAGTATTAGTAATCTTATTTTTTAATGATGCAACTATCTTTCAGTACAAAAACAAACAAAAAAAAATGAGTGACAAACAAGTCAAATTGCCCGACTAAATTGTGTTGTCAAATGCAATCAAAATTAGAAAGCGAGAGTCAAAGAACTCGCGTATGCATCATTTGAAAATTGGATTATTAATTGTAGCCCATTTGTTCTAATTTAATGAGGTATCACGAAAATTCTTTCGAGCTGCATTTCAATTCTTGATTTCAAATATTGTAAGATCAAAAAAATCATATGATGTTCGGAACACGATGCTCGGAGCATCATGCTCCTTTAGGATTATTTTTAAAAATTTTTTTGGATAGTTAATGTACCAGGCACTCTAAATTAAAATGTTTCTCTCAGTGTGCATATTTTCGCTAATCAAAAGTACACTTAATAACTACTTCTTTCATTGGCTAAATTAGCTATTATTAGTTATTTCTAATTATGCTGAAAAGACTGAAAACAAAAAAGTTACATGGTAATATTACCCCCAGTTAACTAACTTTTTTTGAAATATCTTAAAGTTATATAAAATTAATGAAATTCAATAATAATATGCCTTGTACTGCTGCCACTTACATTTCTGCTTGCACACATTAGATTTGAATTCTGCAAATAAGATCAAAATCATGATCACCGCCCACGTAATCTCGTTTTTACTCATGAAGAAGATTGTAAATAATAATACTTCATATGATCACCACAATAAATGTTTATAATGGAAATATGAATTAAATTTGTCTTTATTAAGCTCAGGTCTCGGCGACCGCTGGCTACCTGACTGGACTGGGCTGAGGGGGTTAAATTGTGAAATATAAGATTGCAGTCTACTTCTTAAATTGTTATCTAATTTACTCGGTACGTAGCGGAAATGAACAAAGACAAATATACAAAGTTTGGTCTTCCCTATGTGTATTCAAATTCTCAACACCATCCACCGCTGATGTGCCCAACTTGGGTCCCTGCAGGGACTATGGGACTATGGGGTAATTTCGTACTTAACATTTAAGGTTAATATTAAGATTAAGGATTAATAGTATTATCTTAAAGATAATCTCGTAATTTACGGAAGGACAATTTGTTTACTCGGCCACGTTTTTGGAGAAAATAAATGGGAACAAATTTTTGATGGCGCAAATTATCAGAACAATCGGGCAAATGTTTTTTTGTGTAATATTTACGCAAAGCAAATCTCATTTAAATTTGAGGAGGGGTCAGTTGTGTGAAAACTAAATCCAAAAAACACTAAAGTCCATGTTTGTTACACATTTGATGCTTTTATTACAATTTAATATGTTAGCTATTGTTATCAAGTAAGGTCAAGTTTATTTGACCATCAAATTTCTAGAAATTCTGACTGATAATCCGACCAACTGATAAAAGAGCAATAACCGGCAGCATTACAGAACTGCCTGTTTATTTATTTGACGATTATCTAGTCAGAAATGACAGCCCAAGCCTTCGTTGCTACACAGGATGTATTTAGCCGGGCTGTACCAAACGTCCTCAGTACCGGTTTTTTGTTGTTGTTTACGCTACGAATACGTATAAAGGTTATTTGGGAAGAACACAGAGAAGTCGGGTTCACGGGAGTCGAACTCACGGACGGGTCCGTTCCAGTGAACGAACAAAGCGATTCGCATAGTTTCTATAATATATGTACATATGTACATGTATGTAAATGTGACACAAAGGGCGAAACATATAATATAATTGTGCTTTGTATAACACAAAAACTGTCTGATTATTTGTTATTGATCCGATAGTCCACGTTTTGGATCCAAACTTTTTCGTTGTATGTTTTATTTTTTTGATATTTCATGTACTCCATCACATAATTCTGACTTTCATTTGCAGCTAATGGGGCTATTTGTATTTTTAAATTTTTTGACCAGCTTGCTATTTGTATTAATGAATGCTGCATTCAGAATACATTAATGAGAGTTCCAAATATATATATATAAAAGAAAATAATTCAGAGGCGAAAAGTTCACAGTTATCAAAAATAATAATAATAATAATGGTACGTGTTTCTTTTAGACGCGTTTTTATGATTCTAAATATAGGAAAGGAGCTATGAAATTTAGCATTAATACTTTTACTCTGATCTTATTTACTATCTGACGTGAATTCAAAACGCTCCACTGATAATTTTGGACAGTATTAACTGTAACATATATCGTAGTGATATGATAGGAAAATAATAATGTTACTAATTTTTGGTAACGTTGCCTCCGCATATGAAAATTGTGCGGATTGGTCCTTTTTAGCCGCGCTTGGCCAATCACCGAATGGAAAATCACGAAAAAGCGATTTTCTACTTTTAAAGTATTTTTTAATTCCCGAGGCCTTATAATTATACACTTCACATAGTTTGGAAAGAGTTCATGACTTTTTGAGCCCTTAGACTGGTTAGCCAATAATTGTTAACACCTTCTATATTTTTTTATTAATGCTTGAGATTAGCCAATTTCGTACTTCAAAGAAGCTAGTTGTTTTACTGGCGCTTATATGACATCTGAAAAGTATATTCAAGACAAGCCGAGCTCGGTTCCATCGATGGATTGGTTGAGTCGATATATGACCGACATATTTACATCTAATGATCATAATTCAAACGGAATCAGGTACAGTCTATTACACCATTCTGACAATTTGTTCGCTGTCGAAACGTAGGCAGGTGACCTACTAAGCAACTGACATTATTTTTAAAACTAGGTAATTTTTGTTACAATTATACTCTGTTACTTTACGCTGAAGACCCAGAACAACGCATACTCCGGTAGCATTGATTTTTCCTTGTTCGTCCCGTTTTCTTTTTTTCAATTCGGTTGTAAAGTATACACGGGTACCTTGATTTTTTTTCTAGAAAATTTTATTTTTTCGTTCCAGAAATTGGTTCTGGAAATACACCGGGTGCGCAGTTATCGGGCGGGTTTCGCGACAAAAAAGCCTTAATCGGGCGCCCGATAACTGCTCAGGGCGCAAGCGGAATAAAGTAAAAATATGCAAAAAACCCGCCCGATAACAGCACGAGCGGGAAATGTGGTCGTTTATACACATATATGTTCGAGAGCAATACGCAGGGTGCCCGATAACAGCGCAGGGTACCCGATAACTGGACACAAACCCGCCCGATAACTAGACGCCCAATAACTGCGCACCCGGTGTAGAATGAGAAATTGATTGATATCTAATGACGCAAATTATTTACCGTACCAATTAGGCGGTTCCAAGCTTTTTTCGAGGGTCTCCTAATCAAAGAAAAGTATACCCCCGAATTGTAACCCCTAAGGAGGACAGCCTAGAACCAACATTAAAACAAACCTATATGATATAGGCTATATCAAGTACTTTTGTTTCATTAAGGGCCTTAATTTAAGGCACAAAAAACATAGCCCAGATGTGATGGACTTTGAATCGATGAAGCAGCTTCTCGAGAATGACTATAATATGTAAAACTCAACAAACAAAGACAGTTCTATAACTTATTGTTAATAGGCCGAATAAATGACTTGATCTCAGAGTCATTAATTTTAATAATTCGAGTCTGTGGTCTAAACTGTACAAATCGAACAAATAATCATTTGATTTTTATAGATTGTTTATTTAATAACATCACATACACCACCTAACCATTTGACTTAACACATTTTTTCCGAAAAAAGGTGTTAATTCAAATGCAAATTAATAAGTCAAATGCAAACTGTTAAGCCACATGGGTAGTGCGTAGGTTAAAACCCTGGAAAACTTGAAACTATAAAAAAATGATATAAAACAATATAATGAACGAAAAAATCCAAAAAATTGTTATTCACCGCCTGAGAGTTTGTCAGGCCACTTTCTCCTTTCANTTTTGTACACACTGGCAAACGGCTCCCCTCGCTCGTCACGTGGACTCGCTTGATTGCGATGTTTACGTCAACAGTTTCTAGTGCTCCTCGTTTTCGTCTTGCGTTACACGCTTGCTGCACGCAAACGGGGAGCACTATGCCGGGCTTATCTGAGCCTTACGCAAAGACCGTTCTATAACTTATTGTTGATAGGCCAAATAAATGACTTAGTCTCAGAGTCATTAATTTTAATATTTCGAGTCTGTGGTCTAAACTGTACAAATCGAACAAATAATCATTTGATTTTTATAGACTGTTTATTTAATAACATCACATATTTAATACATCACATAAAAAGTTTCTCGAAGAAACGGGTTTATTCGGGAAAACTTTTTTTTTTCGAAAATCGCGCGGCCCGAATTTCACGCTTCACCCGAGAAACCCGAAATAAACATGTTCAAAATTGCAATAATAAAAGCAGCCACAGCACCAGCGGTTCTGATAACCATCGCTTTGTCTTGTTTTTCAGTTTTTCTTGACATAGAATCCGCACCACACTTTCTCATTAAGCATACTTCTAAAATGTGGTGAATGTTTATTAAGGAGGTGAGTGACCTTTACTATTAGTGGAAGTAAAATGTTCTGAAACAACTTTTTTTCTGTATTATTTCGATGGTATGGTATTTTCTCATGTCTAGTTTAATAAGAAAACATCTTCGATCACAAAATTATTGCCAACTCCCATTACAGAGGACACTTATTCCACAAAAATATTCGTTTTTGGACATGATTTCTTCGGACCGTATTTTTATTTTTTGAGTAGTTTTGATTGTATTAATTTAATTTTTTTTGTTGCAATAGTTGCTCTGAAGCAAGGCGCTGAAAACGTTTGACGCCGATTTTCGATATCTGGTTTTTATCATTAAAATTCATGGTCGTGAATCTGGGGCATTTAGTATCGCGATTATTTTTTTCACCAGACATTTATTCAAAAATCGAAGACAACAGTTTTGTGCTCCTTGTTAGAACGAAGCCTTTAAAGCAAAAAAGAACTCAATAGCATCGAAGTTGTAAAACTAGATCCAATATCCGATTTGATTCTTAGCAAAGTTCATAGCTGTGTGGGCGGCCTATGGTGATAGTTTTGCTTCGGTAAAACAACTTAGCTGATGCGCGGGAGTTTCGTTCGTATGTTTCAAAAAAAATGAATTTATTGAAATTCACAGTCTACAACATCTTTTACGATCACTTTTTTGGCATGACATATTTGTACACAGAGGGTCACTCACCTCCTTAAACATTTTTAGGTTCGATTATTTCAGTGAAGTTTGATTAACTCTTCCGGTCCTGGCAGGACCGTCCTGCCCGCGCCATACGGCACTGTCAACGCTATCGCGTACAGTAAGCGACGTAATTGTTCAATCTGAGTTAAGTAGTTACCTATAACGATGTAAATTCCATAAATCAGTTGAAGAATAAGAGAAATTGGTTCAAGTATTAAAACAACATGTTCTTGCGTGGTTAGACAATTCAAGTACGATATGTCTAACCCTTCATCGTCTTTGCATTTGGTCTGTAGTAACTTTGAAAGGTCGGTGGCGTTCTGAATAAACAGAGCCGCATTAACAGCTCCAGCTCCACTACTTTTTAAAGCTAGTTTCGACGATTTGTCAAACATTTTTTTTGAGTATCGCGTTTTTTTTTTTGAAGAAAAAGTGGATCGAAGAAAATGTTTTTCGGATAAAAAAGTTTTTCGAATTTTTTTTTGTTATCTTTGACGGTTCGTAAATAACATTTTCATTAGATTTTTAAAACAATTTCAGAAAAAAATCTCTCTGGTTGGGTCCATTACAGGTTTTTAATAAATGGTTATAGTTAGGCATACACGAGTTAAAGAATGAACAAATCCATTCCTGATGCTTTTGACGCCCTCTGCTTGATCTTTCTTCTCTCAGTATCAGCATCAGTCAACTTTTTGTTATCTCCTTCTTTGGCACCGGTGTTTTTTTATAGAAAATGAGATTTTCGGAAGTTCACGAAAATTTTCGTTCTGTCAAAAAGCCTTTTAAAAGTAAATTTTGCTCAGAAATTGTATTATACACTACTATTTTTAATTGAAACGAATGGAAATTTTCAGTATGAATTCTGATAAATCAGTAAAATGCGCTATAGAGTTTGCAGTTAATATCACTAGATATTGGAAGTTTTTGTTTAACGAAAAATGTTGTTCTACGAAAAATAGTTTTTGAAATATCTCTAAAAAAGTTTACGTTGAAAAAAACGGTGCCTTCATCTGCTTCACCTTCTTCCATCACATTAGGTTCTTCGGAGAAATTGGACCTTTTGGACACTAACATTTATCAGATCAATTTAATTTGTATCTAGTTTCCTGTATAAATAGAATAATGGCGTGAAAAACCGGTTAAGTTCAAACCGGTTAGCTTGTATTGGTCTAAAATGTTTTTTATGCAAATTTTATCGGGTGTATTCTATCATTTGTAAGAAAATCAAGTCGCTCAGGCCACTATTTCGTATCCTAGGCGGCTACCCTTTGTTACATGGGCTATGTTTAACATAACCTACTATGTATAGAGCTTACCTCTTGAAGTTAGGTCAACACTTTGCCTGGGTGTAATATTCTTTGAATTTGGCGCAGTTTTGTACAGTTGTTCCTCATCTTCAAACGAAATATTATCCGTAGATTTTCTCTCCATGGCAAGAAAATGAGTTTTACCGTGGTTAGGATCCTGCTTGTAAACTCGCCGATATCAAACCTATAAAAATTAAAATGGTTTGGTTTATTATTTTTTTTATTTTTTCACTATCATTTAAACGTGATTACATTTAATCGTAAAGTATCTTAATTACATCGTACGAAATATCGTTAAGGTGTTACTTTCTGAAAAAAAAATATGTTTTGCAAGATATTATTTTTTCTAACTCGTGCGGGTTTCCCCTGAAAGCCGGTGGGGGCTGTCGGTTAACGTTTGATTGATGACATTGATGAGTTAGCATGCCGTTATTATACCGCAATATTTCGAATAAATTTAACTACTAGTAAATACTACTAGGTAAATGGCTACTAGGTAATAGTAAATTCAATGACTGATAGTAAACGATAAACAGAATTTAATATAAGTATTACAAACAAGATTGTAGAGATGTTGCGTGAAAATATTTGCTTGCTTCGATGTTTTCAAATAATCAAACAACTTAATTTGGTCAGTATCATAACCTTATAAACTAGGGTAAAAATGAGCGTTTTTAAAATATTTTATTCTGTTTTTCAAACCCGCTGACTCGTTCAAACGCGCAGTGGTTCAGCTTGGCCACAGATTCAGTAAATTTAATTCTGTCGGGAAATATCTATAAATTATTGGTCTTAATTAATGAGACTCCATATTGCAATTTGCGATTGATTACAGACGCACTTTGGATCCCGATTCCCGAGACTGCCCTGTCACGGGATCCCGTGGGACTGACTATACGCATATTATCTACCACATTGTTACTTTAGTTTTTTGGTAGTGAAACCCGTATCTTTCGAATGTAATATGCTACCAAACGATTCTCGAAGAATACATTACAAGCAACGCGGTGAGTCATTTGCGTGGTTAAAGGACGCTAGCCAATAGGAGGCGCCTATAAAAAATCATCAGCCAATATGCTTTGCTTGTAATTCAGTTACAGACCCTCCGCGCATACGGCTTATTCTACATGAAAACTCACCGCAAAGTTTATTTATAACTTATAAATCATAAGGTCAACTCGGAATTTCCGACACGGAAACTAATTTATGTCAACCAGTTACAAAACCAATGCTGCATCCGGGAATATTCTTATGTACCATACAGTAACATACAGGTGATAATATAATTTATGTAACTTGTAATATCACCTGTACGTTACATATGCGCCATGGCGCGCCAGTTCAAAACTAATTGAATTCATTAATTTTACACAGAAGTCCACCCAACCAACGACCATGTCACAAAATGGTACTTGGGATTTGGCGACACTGGCGGTAAAAATAATTATATTATAAAAATTGTGAGCCGTTAGTTAATTTATTATCAGTTCAACTGATTAAGTTGATTTGTATCTCGGTATTTTCCAGGTCAGTATGAAGTTTTCACTGATTTTTCTTTGTATCGGTTTAAAAATTGATGCTCAACCAACACGTAAAAGCCACACTGATTTGTATCAGGTTCTTGAATTGTTATCAAAGGGTCCTACTCGTATGTTCCATTTCAAGCATCACGAAAAATCACGACGACGAATTGTTTACAGTTTATTTTAGAAATTCTTCTATTCCGATCTATTCTATCCGAGCGTTCGGATAGCCCTGGGCTTAAAATTAAAAAAAAATAAAGTTTGGGTTTTACTATGACAAATTGTGTGACAATATTATATTGTAGTCTATTTTATAGGAATTGATTATAATTAAAAAATAGTCAGGAGTGTTTGTGAACAAATTACAAAATCGTCAAAATCGCCCCTAGGGGGAAATTCGGGGGTCCTGTAATGACATCTTTCATCAGTAGATCACGCTCTATCAGTGATAGGGTATCAGTGATAGGGTCTCCAATTTGGAGAACCTCGAAAAAAGGTTGGGACAGCCACAGACGAAAAGTTACCACAGACAAAACGGTACAACGAACAAAAAGTTGTTCGACAATAAAACGAAGAAGAAACGTATTTTGCATAAAACCTTGTTTATTATTTACAATAAATATGAAGAAATAACACGATAAATTAATTTAAGCACAGTTAATTTGTAAATAATTTGGTGTACCGTGTGTCGGTTTCTAGACTGGCCCAATTTTAGTAGCGTTGAAAATGATAAAAGATGATTTCTATAATTATGTCAGTCTGGAAACTGACACATCGTAGAGTTAGTTTTGTCCAATCTTATGATGATCGTGTGCGCTTTCTAACACAGGTTCAATTAATTGCAAAAAACAAAGAAACAAAAAAAAATTATAAAATGTAATTATTGTTTTTGCGTTGAACCGGTGCCTTCTGGGATCATAAACTGCACGCTGCCGTTCTATAAAGTGATTTGATTTTCTCCGCGGTCCAATGATTAACCGGTAGAGTAACCTCCGAGCCGATGACACAATTCCTAAAGATTGCAATTGAATTTACCAACGAAGAAAAATACCATATTTTAAAGCTGATTTAAATGTTTAAATGATTTAAATGTTTTTTTCTACTGTAGTCGACAGTGTTTTACCCAGAGAAAACGGAGAAATTTGAAAAAAAAAACTATTGAATCATGTATTTGATTAGTTTGCGCCTGAAAATCGTTCTACTCTTGAAAAACTGGGAGAAAACTAGATAAGTTGGTATGTAAGTCGATTTGATTAATTCATAATTTCTGAATCATAATATTTGTTGGATAACGAAAAAATAATAATAACGTGCTTCCCGCTTTTCTAGTTACACAATGTAAGAAAGCGAGTAGCACGTTACTTCACCTCGTACTGTACACAAATTGCGTCATTATGTTTTGCCACATTATTGTTCAATTTTCCGTTCGTCTCGTTATCTTACAATTATTTCTCGAATTCCTATCTTAACTCTCAGGGGGAAGGAGTTTTTTGGAACCCGTAGGGGGAAAATGTGTGTATAATTACACGCACTTAAAAAAATCACAATAATTCAAAAAAAAAATGGTAAAGCCAAGTTGTAGAGCTCGTCAAACTACGTCGATCTGACTATAATAGTCTGAATTTCAGAAATTGATTTGGGCCACCAGGGCCCCGTAAAGAGCTTTTTGAAATCTCTAACCTACGCAAAAAATACCGTCAATGTAATTTTTTCGAAAAGTTGAGGGGGGTCAGCAATACTCGTTTTGACCTACGGGGCCTTCATATGCCTTAAATCGACGAAAGAACAAGTCGTGTGCGTATACCCGCACTTCCCCTGGGAGTTAATATTCAAACACTACGTTTTTCAATCTTCCGTTTCCTGCCACTTTTCATCTGGTTTCGAACGATACAGTATAACATTTACTACTAGTAGCCCTATACTGTATAGGACTCCTCAAATAAGGTTGGTCAAATTATTATTACCGATAACGTGTAAGCCAAGAAATAGCCCAGCAGCGCCACCAGTGTCCGAAACGCACGCCGAAAATGGATAATTTTGTTTTTCGGTTAATTGAACCGATTTAACCTCCGCCAATGAGTACTTAATTGACGCCATTTCCTCTGCTTGCTCTGGAAACTGCTTCAATACTTGATACTAAAAGTCCATTTATTTTTGTTCATATGAAAAGTCTCAATTTCTCCAGTTAAATAAGGAAATATCACCTGGATTTGTTCGACGTGGAACCGATCTCCAACGCACTCTAGTGGACACACATCTCGGTTTGTCCATTCAAATTCACGAACAACTCTTGCCACGCAAAATCAATTCATAGGTCATTATATTTGTTCCCCACCTAATTGATTATTAACTTAACATGATTATTTTAGTAATATTAATTTAACATGATCATTTTAGTAATATTATAGCAAAATCCACGAGGCAAATGGGCATACTTTTGAAAAATCCCCGATCATCCTCGGACACTTTTTGGTCGATTTGACCACAAAAAACGCAAGATCACAAACAGTTAACCGGCCAACCTAGAGCGTTGATTTCTTGCTGTTTAGCAAACCGGTAACTAGTTTACAATTTTGTAAAAATATGTCAGCAAAAAAAAAATGTGTGAAAACTATGAGTTGCAAGAAACCCATTTTTGGATTCCATCTATGACCAATTTTTCTTGATAACGGAAATAAAATTGTATTTTTTTTTTCACTGCCCGACTTTGTAATCGATTACTCTATGTGGGTTTTTAGTGTTACTTCATTTGATGAAGCCAAAAAAACCCAAAATATTGTTGATAACACGAGGCCGGACAAACGTCCGGGGGTTAATCGACCAGTCGGGAGCGTGGATTTTTTCAGTTAGCGTTTTTATTAAACATTAGTTTTAATGACCTATACCCGTATTGCATGAAAGAACATGGTTTGAAGCCTTTATTGTAGGTCAGATCATAAATGCTATCAATAAAGTCGGGGTAGCAATGGCACTTGAAGAAAATCAAATCCGCCAAATAAAACTGAAGACATCTGTACTCTTTATTAGAGTTCGAGAAAAACCTTTTTGACTAATAGTATTAAACAGTTTTAACACCCCTGTAAAACGATGTCTTCTGAAATTCATAAATTTCGAACTCTGCGCTTTGTATCCTTTTTTGTCCGATTCTATTTCCTCCTGTCTTCTGGGTTACATAAATGATGACAATTTTCCGTCAGAAAACGTGGCCGAGTTAAATAGTATTTAAGGAATTGAGTTTTTATCTAACCCATCATCAATCGCGATGAATGACGGATTTGATTATAATGTCGATCACTCGAATGTTTACACGGGGTAAATGGCAAACCTGAATAATAATTTCATGTCAAGTTAAGGACCGCTGTGCTATGTTTCATAGCCTATTTTATTCAATTTGTGCATAGGCAACGAGTATTAACCCACAGGTGGCCAGATAAATCCGCAGTGCGTGGGCGGACTAGCCAAAAAAATTAAGAATAAAAGTGGCCGGATAAGCACATGAGAGGGCGAAGTGGTCGAAAAGCGTGCGGATAAACCCCAAAGTGGCGTATATTTCGGACTTGAAAATTAAGTTTTAAATTTAATTTCAGAATTGGCTTTAAAATAATTACCTAGATATTTTCTTTTTACATTTTGAACTGAAACAACTGGTGAAGCTTGCGCATCCAAAAATGTTCCATGTTCCGGATTCAGAACATCTCGTTCTCCCAAATTCGTTGTGTAGATAGTCAGCCCATCGTTCTATTGAAATCAAATCTTATTTTTCGATTAAGAAGTTTCATTAACTCACGAGACTCCAGCCAAGGCTTTTATGGTTATTTTTCGCATCTAATTTGAAAGACAGCCAAAGTCTGAAAGGGATTTTAAGACAAAAGTTATAGACGTATTTTTTCGGTAAAAAATATTTGAGTCTTTTAGGTACTTGAACATTTTTTTTTTCTACGATCTCAAACCCGCTGAGATTTTGAACCCGACTGAGATTTTAGTACCAATTGGGACAAATGCTTCAATGGTACTAATGTGTTTGGTACTACATTGGGTACATTACATTGGGTACATTACAGTACCCATTAAATCATTAGTACCAATTGAAGCATAAGTTTCAAAAGAATAATTCATACCAGTTGAAACATTAGTACCAAAAAAGTAATTTGTACTTATTGAAGCATTTAGTACCAAAAGATCGCGCGTACCAAAATAAGCCGAGTATCGCAGTGATTTTCAAACGCGAAAAAAATAAATAATGTTACCACTTTTTGGTAGCGTTGCTTGACAACGCGTAGAAGATTTATGAGGCCTGTCATTGGTACTTTGTATAGCTCAATGAAGCTCAAAGAATGGAATGCTCTGAATTCTAAAGAAGAAAATAGCTCAAAAAGGACCAATGACAGACCAGCGTTACCAAAAAGTGGTAACATTATTTTTTTTTCGCGTTTGAAAATCACTGCGATACATGCGCGAGAATTTATAAAAAGATGATGAGCTTTTATAATTTTATCACTTAGTGGTCTGCATTTCAAGGGACTTGATGTGATGATCCCCTAAAAGAATATTTTAATGTTGGATATTACACGTCATTGGGCGAGATGTTTCCTTTATGATTTGGATCCAGGCGAAGACATTTTCCACCAATGGTTCCAATCAACTCCCAATCCCGGCGGCAATCGTAACTTCCAAAAGTGCACGTCTAATTTTCGGACTAACATTTTTATGATCATATACGCATAAAAGGAGAAAGGTGGCCAAAATTTGAAAAGGAAATATTACTAGGAAGTATTCAATAGACAATTTTTTCTAAGGACGGCTTAAAGACATTTCAAAGGACTTTTTTGGATATATTTACGTTAAGCAGGAATCTTTTTGAATCAAACTCTTTCAATATATTTCTGTCAGCCCTAAATTGATGAAATAATCAGGTCGAGTATCCGCGAAGAACTTTCGAATATTTATTTTTTCCAGTTCATCGGTTATCGTAGTATTTTGCTAAAGTAACTTTTTATACTTCTCACAATATTTTCCAGAACCTATATCCTTTTTCAGCTATAAGTGGACGTTTANCTAGGAAGTATTCAATAGACAATTTTTTCTAAGGACGGCTTAAAGACATTTCAAAGGACTTTTTTGGATATATTTACGTTAAGCAGGAATCTTTTTGAATCAAACTCTTTCAATATATTTCTGTCAGCCCTAAATTGATGAAATAATCAGGTCGAGTATCCGCGAAGAACTTTCGAATATTTATTTTTTCCAGTTCATCGGTAATCGTAGTATTTTGCTAAAGTAACTTTATATACTTCTCACAATATTTTCCAGAACCTATATCCTTTTTCAGCTATAAGTGGACGTTTATTGCCGCTACCTCATTCAGAAAACTGAGAAAATGAGGTAGCGGCAATGAACGTCCACATTTAGCGGAAAAAGGATATATTGACATATGAGCAATTATGAAAAATACCGTAAATTCTGGAACATCGCCATAAACACCGTAGAAAAACTCCATCATTGTCCGGTTAATTATCGGATATCGCTTGAGTTTTTGCCACACATGCATATTATTTGAGCACGCAATGACGATTGGAAAAGACACGGTATTGTT
>SCLG01000348.1:6292-19636 GCA_004367875.1 Oikopleura albicans | reverse complement strand
GAATGGAGAACTTCATGACGGCTTATTGTTGATTCGTGATTCAAATAGCGCGAAAAGTTTGTACGCAAAGCACCAAGTGTCAGCAAAAACCCGAAAATCCATAAAATTCCATAAAATATTGAATACATCGACCAGCAATGTGTACTAAAATACTATATTTGTGGTTCTTTAAAACGACAAGCGTGAAAAGTGGCTGAATAAACGCGGACTTGGTAAACCCGCATGTGACCGTATAAATCCGCAGTGCGTGGACGTGCTAGCCGTAAAAGAAATGGGAAAAGGTGGCGGGATAAACGACGAGCGGGAAAAGGGGTCCACTAAAGGGACGGATGAACCGCTAGGTGGTGTATGTTGAAGTCTAAAAGATTTACAATCTCAGCAAAAACCCGAAAATCTCATTAACTATTGAATACATACCGTATGGGGATTCTCAGACTGTGAGACTATCACCGATTTTCCTGATTCGTAACGCTATTCTGACGTCACCCTCACAGGCTGAGCGTCCCCATGCGGTGTGTACATCAACGAGCAATGTGTACTGAAAAACATTATTCGGTACTTTTTTGCGATAAAATTTTCAAACATTGAGCCCTTGGTCGGACATCCGGTAAATTCTATAGTTTATGCGTTTTATAACCTGCATTTTGATGTTTTTTCTTCATCAACGGAAAACCTTTGAACAGTTTTCTCTTCCATTTAATATCCTATTGAATTCATTTTTTCCGGCCAAATGGTGTTTTATAGGAAGGATGATGGATGTATAAATAATTTATGTCAAAATCAACTATATACACCTTTCTTGTTCGTAAATTGTCCATTAGGACACATACAAAAAAGTGATGATTATTTTACAAAGTTAACATCATATGTTATATTTTGACCCATTTTTGATACAAAGTTCCACTTGGAAATCAACTTTTTTACTCCCAAGTAACGCATAAATGGGCTGTCATCACAATTTGAATGGATTCCAGACATAATAAGGTCTAATATATTGGACTCCTATATAAATTAATGCGTTTTTCAATACAGATAGAGTGTAGATAAATATGCTAAACAATTTATATATTCCAACTAGAAATCCTAATTGTCATATTCGCCCAAAAAAAATCTGACGTCCAAATGTTATATTCCGGCCCGGTCCGGAATTTCCGAGACATAGTGAATGCTAGCATATTCAAGCATAATTCTGCGCGTTTATTTATATTGGGTACAAAATGAAAATTATACCACTATATTTCTTGAGAAAAACGCAAGAAAAGGTAAAAACGAAAAAAGGGTAAAAAATAAGTCAAAATGTCCACCAGAGTTACCGGCGTCAAAATGTGGCTAAATAAACGAAACTCGTGGAAACTTCACGAAAGCGTTTTACCGTTAATAAAAATATGCTGTTCGACTTTAAGTTTACTAATAGTAAAGCATGATAAATATTTAAGCATGATAATACTTTAAGTTTACTAATAGTAAAGCATGATAAATATTATGAAAACCAGAAAAAATTTCCACTAATCTCAAAGAATTTTTCCTCGAGAGTTAAATGTGGAAAACTTGCCCCACTTACTAGAAGTTTGGATTCTCTAACCGAACCGTGGCTGGACCAGGCGGCGTCGACATTTCATGTGTGTTCATTCTCGTATAAATGTACATGAATATTTATAATCATATATAAAGACAGTATATATATATATATATATATTCTATACTTTTTTTCGAATCGTCTGTTTTATTTTGATTTCAACTGGGGATTATTTTTATCTTAGCCGGGATCGCAATTGACTGAGTTTTATATTTCTGGGAAAAGTTTCTGGAGCTTCAAACGAAAATTGAATTAATAATTAAAGTGTAACGTCTATTGTTCAGCTTTGAATTATTTGGCTTTAATGAAGTTTATTAGGTGAGACACCTTAGACCTATCGAAGACAAACGAAGAATTGTGTTTTCAACCGTGAAACTCATCTGTATACAATATTGAATAACTAAAATATTGGTAAAACTCATACCATGGTATGAGTATATGGTATACCAACAACATCATTGAGGACAGAAAAAGTGATACGTTAGAATTAATTCACATCGGTCGGTCGGTCATATCTAGGGGGTGGACCATGGGCCGCTCACATGGTCCACCCCCTAGTCATATCGCAGTGATTTTCAAAGGCGAAAAAAAAAATGTTACCAATTTTTGGTAACGTTGCTTGACATAGCGTCTGAGGCCTATATGGCCTGTCATTGGTCTTTTTTGAGTGCGTTCGGCCAATCACCGAAAAGCGATTTCCTTCTTTTAAAATATTTTTGTATTACAGTCCTCTCCCTCTTAAGTGACGCACTTAAGAGGAGCACTTAAGGAGAAATATACATTTGCGCTAAAAAAAATTCGCGTTTTGAAATCAGGACGATAGAACACCCCACGGGTCTACCCTATGGACTATAACTTAACTCCCANGTTTTATTTTGATTTCAACTAGGGATTAGTTTTATCTTAGCCGGGATCGCAATTGACTGAGTTATATATTTCTGGGAAAAGTTTCTGGAGCTTCAAACGAAAATTGAATTAATAATTAAAGTGTAACGTCTATTGTTCAGCTTTGGATTATTTGACTTTAATGAAGTTTATTAGGTGAGACACCTTAGACCTATCGAAGACAAACGAAGAATTGTGTGTTTTCAACCGTGAAACTCATCTGTGTACAATATTGAATAACTAAAATATTGGTGAAACTCATACCAACAACATCATTGAGGACAGAAAAAGTGATACGTTAGAATTAATTCACATGGGTCGGTCGGTCATATCGCAGTGATTTTCAAACGCGAAAAAAAAATAATGTTACCACTTTTTGGTAACGTTGCTTGACATAGCGTCTGAGGCCTATATGGCCTGTCATTGGTCTTTTTCGAGTGCGCTCGGCCAATCACCGATAAGCGATTTCCTTCTTTTAAAATATTTTTGTATTACAGTCCTCTCCCTCTTAACTCCCAGGGGTCACATTGTGCAGATCTGCACAAAACGACCTTTAGCAGCAAATATGTCGCAGAATCGGGCTCGTATGAAAAATCGCTGAACCAATTTTCAAGACAAATATTTTGCGACAAAAAAAACAAAAAAAATTTTTGAAAATTTTTTTTGAAAATCTTCCTGTAGATTTATGGAGAGGTCTGGTAAAATTATTATGGTCACCATTGGATTCCTTATGCTCGAATACCCCCGAATTTATTTCTACCCCATTACTTAAGCAAACTTATGCCGGTTAAAAAAGCCCATTACGAGATTATGTGCATATATGCACAATGTGACCCCTACATGTTATATGCCCACCCGGTTCCCTTCGGAGTTAAGTGACGCAGTTAAGGAGAAATATGCATTTGCGCTAAAAAAATTCGCGTATTAAAATCAGGACGATAGAACACCCCACGGGTCTATCCTGTGGACTATAACTTAACGTCAGACACTTTTTTGAATAAGACATTATGACATACCCAGAACAATGCTGAGCCAAAAGTAAAATTGCTACAACTGTACATTTTTTTGTAATCCCAGTTTCCGACTTCATCTGTAAAAAAGTTAAGAAAAAATGAATTAAAATTCGAATGTTTTCATTTATTTTTCACAAATGCTTTCCATGTATAACATACGCAAGACACATGGTATAGTCTAAGTCTATATTTTAACCTAATATTAAATTTAATAACTGTCAACGATATGAAGGCCATGCTGAGAATATTACATAATGAGTATGGAGCAAATCAAGAATTTTTATATTAAAGCAAAATTGTTATTTTTAATTTTAACCTAAAACTTGTTGTATCTTGACAGCACTTCGTTAAATTTTTTTTCATTAAAATTGCTGGATTTTTTGCCTCGAAAATCTATATCTTCGTAATGTATTCTGGCCAGCGCTTTGTAACGCCTGATACTCAAAAATACTTTATGAAAATCAAAGAGGGTCTATGGCAAAGAATCGCACGCGCTCCAACAGTTAAAATTAAACATATTTCGGCAGTGAAATCCCTGAGAGCATGTTACAAATTTTTGTTTCAATTTGTTTTCAAATATTGCGGTAACCGCGTAGATTTGTCTAGTTTTTGAAAGTTTTTTGCAGAAAAATTCTCCACAGTTAAACTTTTTAAACAGGCCAAAACTTATATTGATGTTACATTACTGGTTTAGTCTCATGAAAATCGGCTGCGCGTTTCTAGTATACCGTGTCGGCATATTTTAAAATGATATTGGCCAATAGGAGCACCCCATTGCAAGAAAATGGAGAAAATTGCTCTATTCTAGAAACGCTCAGCCGATTTTCATGAGGCTAAACCTGTATACAGTTTCAACTACAGTATTTCTGCTATATGGAATATTTTTGCGTTTTCTCGATGTTAACATTAGTGAAGATTTACTATTACAAACAGCGCGGACCGCTTCGGATTTGCAGTCTCTTAGATGCGTCGGCCAGCGCCCTAGGCGCGGAGCGTCTGTAACTGAATTACAAGCGCGCCTATTGGCTCATGTTTNAAACATGAGCCAATAGGCGCGCTTGTAATTCAGTTACAGACGCTCCGCGCCTAGGGCGCTGGCCGACGCATCTAAGAGACTGCAAATCCGAAGCGGGTGTCAGTTGTATACAGCATACTGTACAACTGTAAATATACTGTAAACATATGTACTGTATAGCAAAACAGTTTTCAAGACAACTGGTAAGATATACACTGATTATCAATGTAGCTGGTTAGGTGATCCAAAAACTCACTATGGTCGGCCCGGGAAAAAATTATCCATCTCAAACAACCCAAATTCTGCATGAATATTAACGGGAATAAAATCTGTAATTCGAATATACACTGAATATATATACCATTTACTTGAAACCAGCGATAACTAAATCGTCATATATTCATACTTACCATCCTCTAATAAACCCCAACTGTCATGTTTTATAATTTATAGCCTATAATGCATAAATTTCTAATAATATTGTTCAGGTTTTTTTTTAGTCGTTGAAAGGTTTGTATAACCGTTCTATCGATAAATGTGTAGTGTCGGACAGTTTTCCAATTGCTGATCAGATTAGGGTCACGGAATTCCCCGGAAAATCCGTCTTTACTGAAATTTCATTAAAGTATATGGGGTAGCATGAAAATGTATGGGGTAGCATTAGGCTTATTTTAATACTTACGGTCAGCTGGATTTTTTACTCGATTTTCGAGTTCCTTAAATTGACCGATTAACTCTCAATGCCCCGATTGGAAAGTGACCCGTAAGGACACATTCGTGCATATTTGCACGAAGTAGTTTTATTGCCGTTTTGTAATCTTTTGCTACTTTTAATTATATTTTCAAGCGTTTCTTCACAAATCTAGGGAATTTGTGAACGATGCGTACAAATTTTCGTGTGAATTTGCCCTAAAAGTTTAAATAATTTCTAGGGGTAATCGAAAACTTTCGAGTCAATGAATTTCATATCTTTTCGTGATTGTTCATGATTTTTCATAATTATTCATAATTATTCATGATTATTCATAATTGTTAATAATTGTTCACCATTATTCATAATTATTTGTAATTATTCAATTTTTTTTTATATTTTTATGAGTATATTCCATGACCTTTTAGCTAATAAAATTTTAAAAAAATAAATTGCAATTGGTAAGGGTTCCTATTGTAGAGAAGGAGTTTGTTGAACACGCTTTCCCATATGCTTGCGTATAAATTGGCCAGAGTGTCTAACCCACATAAATTGTTTCAAAATGGATTGTGGTCGAGTATGCACCCCGCATGTCGCGTGTTTAATTAATTGCGGGTGACGCCCAACCGAAGTCTTGCAATTCATTACAATGGGCATATTTTCACCTTGTTAACATATTGTCAGCTAAACAATAGCCGTAAACAGTTATAAAGTAATCGTTTTTTTTTCGGGCTAAAGTTCTTGTGGCATTGACCGAATTTAGACACCACGTTTTTGCGGTCAATTTTACCAGTTTTGGATTGTAGGAGTTAACTGGGAGCGGGGGTCAGATGTGCAACTTGAACAAACCTTTATTGGAATACAAGAACCGTCGAGTACATTCGTGTATATTCGTACATGAACCAATGAAAACACTTTTTCCTCATAGTTTGGAGTCCAAACTTCGGCCTCATTCTGGTAAGTATAGCGAAAAAAACGTGCCGTCAATTACGTAATTCAATATTTTTTGCGAAAGTTATGCCACATTTTCTACCACACCGTGTGGTACAGTCTGTACCGGGTACACAACCTAAACCTTTTATATTTCCAACAAGTAACCCCTTACCAGTTACACGGGCCTCAGACGCGCTGTCAAGCAACGTTACCAAAAATTGGTAACCTTATTGATTTTTTTCCTCTTTTTATATCACTACGATACATCATACTCAAATATGGACAGAACCTGAAATTATTTTTTAATTGCCAAACTTAAAAAAATATGCCTTTAATATCGAAAAAGTGGTAAGATAATCCAACCTTGGTAAATAACTACTGATAAGATAACCCGCCAGGTGGTGTATATTATGCAGCTTGATGCCGCAGATCATGATAGTTAAATAAAAACATTGAAAGGGGAGACAAGTTTTGGCGCCAGAGAGCATTTTGTAAGCCGGAAACGACCTAACTGGTAAATACACTTCTGACGACATATACGTTGTATAATGTCAAGTTCTCCATGGTTGGGGTGAGATCAAAAACATAATTTAAAATATAAAAAAATCATCATTTGAATTAGTACATGGATCTTTGTACCAATGGCTGGACTCATTCCGTCCATGATGAGGTATTTTGGAGCGGTCCTGGTAAAGCTGACCGCAAGAACGTGGCGTCAATTACGTATAACGAAAATTCTGTGGAAGCTAATAGTTAGACAACGGTAAAACATGAATTATAAAAATGTCACTCATGTTCGATGAAGTAATTTCATGCCCAGTAATCTGCTGACTAATGTGTGTGTAAGTAAAGTGTCCCGTTAGAAATGCAGAATCTGACAAAAAAAAAATCGGAAAACTGAAAAACAGGCTTTTACCGTTGTAATTTGCTTCTTAGCAAAAGTTTGGTAGAAGGAACAAGTACAACCTAAAAAATTACCTCTGGGAGTAAAGTATCAAAAAAAAAAGTATCAGAAATTCCCCTGGGGATATAAAAATCCAGAAATTCTTATATTACAGGGGGTCGTAACAGGGGGTTATATACATTTTGTAGCAAAAAAACTATTTTTGAACAAAATTACAATTCTAGAAAAAAAAAACGATTTGAATCTCTTCGTATGAGATTTTTTCATCAGCAGATCATCCCTGCAGGGTACAATTTTGCATTTTGGAGATCTTAAAAAATATAAGTACTTGTTGAAGCTTCAGAGCAAAAAGATAACCATGAAAATATGAACATGAAAATCAAGTACAAATTTGACCGTCAAATTTACTAAATATTTAAGAAAAAGGACCTTGGTACTTTATGAATAAAAACGAGATTTTGTTCAAGTCAATCATTTACTGTAACTGATTGAATGACAAAGTAGATTTAGAAGTTCTTTCTGATTTTAAGGGTTTAATGCAATTGATTTCGATACCGAGTGGGACAAATTGAGAACGAAGTTTTTCATTTCCGTGCAATTAAAAAATATGGAGTTTGTGATTGCTGGCGGTTAAGTTTCATGTTGGAAATATTTTTGTATTAACAGTTTAATTTCGAAAAAGGGCATATTATGACCACTTGATTTTCTTAAAAAGAGCTTATTCAGATTCTAAATTTTAGAACCCGTCGCTTAACGGTTAACCCTTAAATCAGAGGTCGACACAAATTCTGAGTTTTTCGAAGAAAAACGTGAAAAATCAGCCTTTAAGCCAGCACCGTCTTATATACACAATTGTATACTGAAGGTGCTTGTCAAATAATTGTTCAGAAAAAAGTTTTTGGTTCTAAAAAGGGCGGTTTTGTAGTCCAAACAGGTTAATTGTTTCAAACAGAAAAGGACCTTTATTTAGCCGTTTCTGTATAAAAAGAACCTGTTTTGCCTTCAATAATGTGACATAAAAATAAAGCGATCGATGGAAGTTGTTTAGTTCAAATTGTTTTTGAGTTAATGTTTCCTGGTTAACAATTATTAAAAATTAAAAAAAAAAATCCGATGAGGAAAATGCCTCCACACTGCGCGGTCTAGGGTTAAACTTTAACGGTTAAAGTATCTCGGATAAAGACACAAATTATCTGAGTTCAAATTGATAGATTACGCTAAAAATCGGCGTCATTCTGGCATCAAATTGAAATATTATTCGAATGCGGACAAGTTGTTACATGATTTGGTTCTAACTTTTGAATAAAAAACGCTTTCTGCGGATATATGCCAATTGGTGGAGCACGTTTTGGTAATTGAGTAAAATGGCCATGTTCAACGCCCTCTTGTATAAAAAGTATTAAACAAGAGCAAAACAAAAATCAATGCACCTAGATCCTTACCGCTGATTAATTACTATACACAGAGGATCCGAAATTATTTCAAAATACTTTTAAAGTCCCATCAAGACTTTAACAGCAAAAATGTTAAGGTTATGTAGTATTTCGTAAATAAAATATTGTCAAAAAATGGGTTTAACAAAAAGTGCGCTTCGCCAAAAAAAGTGCGTTTCGCCAAAAAAGTGCTTTTCGCCAAAAAAAAAAGTGCGTTTCGCCAAAAAAGTGCGTTTCGTCAAAATCTGACGAAACTTTTTTGACGAAATCTTAGTTTTGTTTTTTCGTCAAAAAACTAATTTAAAAGGTGACGTGTGAGGGTGGTGTATTAACAAAATATCGACTTTTTAGGAATTCACTTATTTTACTTAGTTAGGTGGCGTACTGAAAATGTAGCATCATGTTCCTATAATTACTATTTTGCATAAATAGCCACTTCGAAATCCCGAAATATTCCTGATGACGCCCTAACCGGTTGATTTTTCTGCGTACTGTTACAAATGTGTAAGTGATGTACTGTATACTGTATTACAGCATATAAATTATACGTCATGAAAAGGGGATTTGTTCATCGAAAAAATAAGCTGAAGCTTGAGGTAATGACTCGTCTCAAAGAGCAGTAAATAATATAAATTCAGCGCTTTTTGCAGAATATTTTAATAAAAAAAAAATATTCGGAACAATTTTTATGCTTCAACCCTACGCTCACTATTTGTCGTTATTTCGAAAAATATGGAAGCTAGCATGAAAATGATGCCGAAAAAAAAGAAAAATAGTACTCTTTCATGTCGCAAACTTTTATCACATTCGTAAAACAATCACTAAACTCTACCCCAAAAGATTTTTTTGAGAAAATTTTTGAACTTATTCTAGATACACCGCCTGCGCTGTTATTTTGTCACCCGTTATCTTGCAGATGTCCCCGTTAGCTCCGTTATCTTGCGGATTTTTTCATGCAAGATAACATCGCAGGGGGTGTACATGTTTTTCTTTTTTAGGAGAATTCTCGAGATTTTTAACATGTAAAGATGCTTCTTTCCCGTTATAGGGATATTTTGCGAATTGCGCAATTCCAAAAACTCGGGCTAGTGAATACATTACGGAATACATAAAACTCGTTATAGGGCTAGTCTAAAAATCAGTTTTCCAGCTTTAACCCACGCTTTTGCGTAAGCCTAACCTGTTATAGGGCTGAAAACTCGTGATAGGGCTATTTTTCAAAACCAATTTAGTAGCCCTATAACGAGTCATCTGGTGTACTGCTGAAATTATCATGGAACGTATAATTGAATCAATGGTAAGAATGCATCCAACATTACATATTATTCGGAAAATTTTTAATGAAATCGCAACCGATTCTGAAGCCTGGGAAACTCGAACAAAACAAAGAGGTTTCGAAATGGAAACTCAGTTGGTATATTTACCGTGGTTGATCCATGTTTATTTTACCTTCAAGGTATACATGTAATATGTTCTCACCGATTGTTTTATGAACGTGTTCAATGAAGAGTTTTCATGAAATTTAAATATTTGAAATTTGAACAATAAGCTCAGAACACTAACAATTAGTTTATTGATAGTTATATGGTTGAGCATACGGTATGGGCCATACCGTATGGCATATGAAGCATTATTGTGAGGGGAATTTTGACGTAAATACAATTACGTCAATAGTCTCGTAATTTATTATTTATATTTCTCAAGTATGACATTATGAAGTATACGGTATGCTGCATACCGTATACTCCATAATATGACATACGAAGTTCTTTCATAATCTAGAAGTTCTGAAAATTGTTGATACAGTGGGTCTTTAGATGTGGATTTTGGATTTACAAAAAAGGTGCACATCTAGAAAGATATGTGACAAATTTTAGCATGTTTTTCATATAGATTTCAAAAGTATTTATCAAAATTCACAAAAAATACATTTTTAGTGGGTCTTTTTGGGCACAAATCATAAAATATGTAAATTTGTAACCTGTTAATGAGCAAAAATAGAAAAAAAAGTGCACATCTAAAGATATTTTTTGAAAAAAGGGTGCATAAAAAGTACATATCTAGAGGTACATTTGGGAAAAAAATGAATCTGAAAATAGAGCTATTTTAAATAAATTGTTCTAAAAAGCGAATATGTAAAGAGACATGCACATCTCCTTGCAAAATATTATCTTCGATCTTGACAAATTCTTCCACTGACGAAAAATGAACCGTAGTTCAGGGAAACACGCAAATGGAACTGATCCAGAAATAATCTCAGTTTGATTAAGTTCTACATTTTAGAACGTGTTCTATTAGAAAAATGAAAAAATGGGAAGTTATGACGGATTTTTTGTCAAGTTTGATGCCGTGACTATCCCAGTTCCGATCTGGTGATCAGATAATGAGGCCAAATTAAGGACGGGTATAATCAGGGAATAATAATCCACATCCGTTACTTTCTATTGTCAAAACCCGCATTTGGTCAGTGGGCGAGTCTGACCCCTATCAAATACGAGGATTTACGGACGATTGAGTAATTCGAAGATTACAAGTTTGCCTTATATATTGTAAACTTTAGAAGATATTTTTTTTGTTTCTTGGTGAACTGCAATCACCTCAATATGGAATTTTGATACACAAAAAACAAGATACAGTTGGTATGGTAACGAAGTGACACCTTCGTTTCCGATGTTTTGTCCAAAACTGTCACTTCGTTCCGTCATTTCTGCCCCATTTTTGCCCTAAAAACACCGAAAATTTTCTCCGAAAAGTACTCTGATAAGGACTCCGAAAAGTACTGTTTTATTTAAACGAGATATAAAATAAAAATTAGATATTATATTTTTCTAAGGGATTGGGACACCGCGTGGATTTCGCTACAAAAAGACTTAAGTAAAAGTGACACAAAATACCTGTATTTCCTCATTACATTGATATTTTAATTTTTGATGAACCAAATGTTTTGACCAAATCGTCGAGTTACACAAGATAGTCCTTAAATTTGTTAATACCAGTTTTCAAAATATCCTGGCTGTAGAATTTTCAAGTGGTGCAATAAAAATGAGCTAAAAAGGTCGAAACTATTTTAACACTTAATTATTTTTATTCATTGAATAAGTGATTACGGTCAATAATATTTGAACTATTAAGGAGGTTAGGGACCTGCTATTTGAAAATAAAACAGCAAATCTAGAAAATTACCCTTAGAAATTTTTGGCGTTAGTTAATAAGGGTTTGCTGATTTTTCTTCCAAGTTCATTTGGAATAATACATTTAAAAACTTTTGAAAATGAAGATCAAATTATATAATGAAAACAAGCTTGTATGTACTTGTTCTCTTAATAAAATCTCCTGAAACATTTTTTTATGTGTTTTTTCGATACTATAATTCGTTATAATACCCATTTCATTAAGAAAACATCTTTGTTTTTTTGCCACGAAAAGAAGAACGCCAGCAACATTTTTTTGTGCAGCCTTAGTCATACGTAAATTCTTCTACGATCACTTTCTGGTATATTATGTTTGTGAACAATGGGTCCCTCACCTCCTTAAATAAAAGCGGTCCTTCTTACCACAAAAAAAGAACGTCAGCGACAGTCAAATTCAGACTTTCAAATGTATGTCACAATGAACAATTAGACAGTTTACTCGCAAATTTACTGAATTCTCTGGAGGTTCAAAAACATCGACTATCAATGTGACTCGTCCAAACGAAAAAGATGTGCTAATTAAGGGATCCAGTGTGTGTATGTTCAACATATGTCACGTAGCATTCCAGAATTTGCATCCGGAAACATTGGTTTTATATTTACAAAATACGGCATCAACGGAGGGATCCGAACTTTAGAAGATGATATAAAAACCTTAGTGTTAACGATTGTTCCGTCATGTAAACAGAACTCGCAAATACAGACAATTGTATAGGTAATGAAGCCTATACCGTATAGGCTATACGGAAAACGTTTCCACTTAAAAGAGCTTATAATAAAATTTAAAAAATGCAACGGATTTGTAGAACATGTGGACCACTAACGTTAACTCCCACGGGGAAGTGCGTGTATATAAACACACGACTTGTTTTTTCGTCGATTTAAGGCATACGGAGGCTCCGTAGCCTACGGGCCGTAGGTCAAAACGAACATTGCTGACCCCCCTACAACTTTTCGAAAAAAATACATTGACGGTATTTTTTGCGTAGGTTGGAGATTTTAAACAGCTCTCTAGGGGGCCCTGGTGGCCCAAATCAATTTCTGAATAATGAGATCGAGGTAGTTTGACGCAGGGCTCGTCACGAATGGCTTTTGGTACATGGCTTGGCTTGGCTTAACTTTTTGTAATTTTTTTGTAAATTTGAGAATGTAAAAAGCCAAGCCATGTCAAGCCAAAATTTTTCGAGAGGGGAAAAAGCCAAGCCAAACCAAGCTAATGAAAATGCCCGGTTATGCCGAGCCCTGGTTTGAAGAGCTCTACAATTTGGCTTTACCAGTTTTTTGAGATATTACGAATTATTGTGATTTTTTAAGTGCGTGTTTATATACATACATTTTCCCCCTACGGGTTCCCAAAAATTGTTTCATTGAAATTATATAAAAAAGTTTCCTAAAAAAAATAATACAAGAAAAATGTTTTTTATTTTACTTTTTAGTACAGCAGTAACGGAGGGNGTATCCTGTTAAGTGGCAAAAAGTGTAATTTATGCGCAACAAGTTTCGCATTTCTGGGCCATCAATTCGACAAAAACGGGGTAACGCCACTCGAAAAACATAAGTTGGCAATCCAAAAATTTCCGCGTCCGACAGATAAAAGGGAACTAAAGCGGTTTATCGGTATGTGTAATTTTAACCTCAAGTACCTCAAAAAAGGCTCAATTACCATGGGACCGCTATACGAAGCCGTTTCCTCAAAGCGAGAT